>SNQJ01S0023767.1:26891-57457 GCA_010110895.2 Picea sitchensis | reverse complement strand
TGAAGGTGAAACAGAGTATGATGTAAGTTGGACTGGACATAGGGAATTCCGACACGGAGAGAATGGACAACTGCAGATGGCCGACTCAATAGAGGTTTCGGATGAACTTCTCTTGAACATATGAATGACACGACCAATGATTTGGAAGTATTGACTCAGAGACGACTCAAGATATGACCTTATAGAAAATCGAATGAGAGACAAATGGATTTCCCAAACCAGCTTCAGATAACGAATAAGGGGGTGTCATGTTCAAGAGCGACACTTACTGCCAATAGTATGAATACGAAAACACATCCCTTTCCCAGATTTTCCTCCACCATTTATGGCGAGTACCTCTTTATTTTTACGCAAGCTTGAGGAGGATAGCATATGCTTGTTGATGTAAGCTCATGCTTCGGATGAGTCCTTCGGAGTATGTTTAACGAACCCTAGGAAGGAGTGGTTCGGTCCCATTACGATTCTGTCGATGTTTGTTTAACGAGTCCAAATATAGAAAACTCGAAGGTTTTTCATGATTATAGAGTCTGGAAAAACACTTAAAAGAGGAATCTCTCAGTTCCTTTTTCGTAAAATAGTCGGATAAGACCAAAAAAGAGATAAATTATCGCCCAACAGATGCTTTATTCAAATACTTTAACGAGCATGAAAATAGCAAGGTCGCTCGGCGATCTTTTCATGTTTAGAGAGTCTGAAAGAGCTTAAAGTGGACTCCAGGGGGTTCCTTTTTCATGTAGGCTTGTCGAGCCCGAAAAAGTGATAAAAGTTCACTCGATCACGTTCTCATGTATTTTCGAGTGTGAGAACGGACAAAGACCAAGCTCGAGGTTTTGTGCAAAAAACCATAAAAACACCTCAATCATGCGACAAAAAAAGAAGAAATATCCGTATCCCAGTGCATAAATGTCGAACTCGTCATGCCTGCAAAAGTTGCACTCAAAAGGGTATTAGGCATTAGGTTTAATAAATAAAATAATTATAAAAACCCAACAAAAATGGTAAAAGTAAATATAAGGGGGGTAAAAGTTCTTTTTACCATAGTCATTGTAACTTTGCCAATATTTTATCCCAAAACCACTCTTTTGCCCTTGAATTTTGGCGCTCGATTGCGGGAGGTACGAGCATCCATTCGACGAACCGTCTCTAGCAGTAAGGTAAGCTCCTTGTCTTTTATCTTTTCATGGTTCAATTTTTCATTTTCATTGGTAAAATTCATGTTTTTGAGTTTGTTTTAGGGGTTAAAATTACGCTCAGGCATTCTCGCAGGCCAGCCACACAGGACCTGCGAGAATGCATCATTCTCGCAGGTGGCCCAAAGGCACCTGCGAGAACCTTACACTATGCCTAAAGGGCACCTGCGAGAACCACAAAGTGAAAAAAATCTTTGAAGTTTCCTCACTGAAAAAGATACCAAGTGTTGAAGAGAGTTGTTGACCTTCTTCTTATGTGTCTTATGCAGGAATTTGGCTATCACCATGGTTCTGAAATGGTGTGAAAGAGAGCATGAAGAAGATGATGCTATTGCCGAGAATAACCCAGGCACCGTTGCTGCTTTGCGAGACTGTGGTCTCCTGAAATTATTTTGTATCCTGGGCATGAGGGCCCAAGTCAGGCTAATGGAGTACCTCATGCATATGTGGGATGTGGACCAACAAGTTTTCCACGTGGGGGTCCACACATTGTCCTTGGATATTGAGGATGTTTACTTCTTGACATGACTGTCACGATGTGGGTACCACGCTAGCTTGACTGGTAGCAGAGGTGGTGGGTTTCCTATGAGTGAATACTGTCGTTTGTACTGTGTTCCAGAGGTGGAAAGGAGCAAAGGAAAAGTGGCCATTTGGGGGGTGCAGGATTTGACCCTTCGCACTATTTTGTTCACCATTGCTTGTATGGCTGGGAGCGCTGCCCCTCACATGGATCTCCAGAGATAATTTCAATATGCCATAGAGTGTACCGAGCCTCGGGTCTTTAACTAGGCAGATGCAGTGCTTCATAGCGTGAAGAGGTAGTTGACCAAATGCAGGAGAGGCGACCTGAAGCAATTTAGGTACGGGTCATTGTTGGTGTCCTTCATTCTTGAGAGGGTTCCCTTGCTGAGGTTGCAGGTTGAGTGCGGTTTACCGGCTCCAGAGGATCCAATAATGCTGAGGTGGTGTCACCTCATGGCCCGACACATAGCTAGACCAATCATCAAATACAATGATGCCTTCTTCGACTGGTTGCGACCATAAATGTTGATGGTCGATGATTATGCCTATTCCGGGTTGGACATCCAAGGAGATCCGGACTTGGACCTGCCTGAGGGTGCTCAGCGGGGGGATCTTGGTAAGAAGTACACATTTTTTACTTTGTCAATGTTTTTTGTGAATTTTATCATATGCAAATGTTTTTATGTTCATCCAAGGTCTAATTACAAAACTTATTTTTTAATGACACAGACGTGGGGCCTTATCGACCACCTGGTACTTCTCTTATTCAATGATGAGGAGAGGTGGCTCCAGTGCCATGATGGGACGCTGAAGATTATGAAGCAGTGGAGAAAAATTTAGAGGGTTTGACAGCAGACATTCCAGACATGCCTCTTGGAGAGGTTCCACGACATTATCAACGTCATACGGTGGGAGTGTCAGAGTCCATTGACCGATTTCTTCGTAGGGTTTCCCGGGCAGTCGTGTGTTACCGTGAACGTCATCCATGACGTCACTTTGTGGAAGCTATGAGCTTCAGATTTTGAAATTTTGGTCCTAGGATAGAACTTTTTGTAAAAAAAAATTTGATCGTTATATATACATACAGCTTCTACCGGTTTATCTTGTGTTGTGTGAAAGTTGATGTGATTGATTTATAAATGACCCAAATGTCTGTCTAATACTTAGTTAGCTAATTCATTAGTTAATGTATTTAGACATCTAGGAATATGTTGATACTCAATATAATCAAAATAACGTTCCAAGAGGCGAATCCGCAAATACACCCGTAACAAAGTAGGACTTCGAATAGCATAGACATTACTTAACTGTAGTACTATGAGCTTTGAATCGAGTCGCACAACCAAGTAATGGATACCGAGTGAGATAGCATCAATCAACAATTCGATAACAATGCTATACTCTACAATATTGTTAGTCGCACAGCCGAGGCACACACCTCGTAAAGAGACAAGTTCGTTTGTAGGGGCGTAAATTGCCCATGCAGCGGAAGAAAGGTTCTGAGTACTAAGGCTAGCACCATCAGCGAAGCCAAAGTAGGGTAGCGAAGACTCCGACATCTGGAAATTAAACACAACGTCACATAAGGGAAGAGACCGGATAACGACAAAATCAAACTACAGTAACACACAAGAAGTATGATACAATAAAAATACAAGTACTCATGCACAGGTGATCTTATGCATAATACTTCTTCAAGTACAACCCATTTCTGGGTTCACTCAAATGGATGCCATCATAATCTACTAACTCGTAAGATCCTTTTTCCAAAACTCGTCTAACGATATAAGGACCTCTCCACATGGCTTCAAATTTTCTAGCTCCTAGTATATCTCAATCTTGTTCGTAGAGGAGAACCAGATCTCCTTTGGAGAAAACGCGAGGCTTGACATGTTTGTCATATTGGGCCTTGACATGTTTTTACTGGGATTCTATGACTAGGGTAGCATCGCGTCGAGTTTCGTCTAATCGCATAAGATACAATAGACGTTCTTCCCCAGCAGAAGTGTTTGGTAGGAGTTCAACAACTAGTTTTAAAGAGGGTATCTCGCATTCGATCAGGAGAATGGATTCCAAAACATAGACTAACCGGAAAGGTGTAAACCCAGTAGTGGAATTAATAGATGTCATGTAAGCCCACAATGCTGAAAACAACATTGTGTGCCAACTTGTTTTGTGAATCCCTATCATTCGTCGGACCATAGTTATGAGAACTGTGTTAATCACTTCGACTTGGCCGTTGGCTTGTGGGTAATAGGGCATTGAGTTTTCGTGGTGAAGACCCAACTTTTCAGTGAGTTCGAACATCATGAAGTTTCTAAAGTGGCTACCGTGATCAGTGACGATAGCCTGAGGAACACCAAAACGAGCTATGATGTGATTAAAAATGAATAATTTTGCGGTCTTTCCAGTATTGTCAAATGTCGGCATCGCCTCAGCCTATTTCGTAAAATAATCTACGGATAAAATAATGTATCCATGCCCCCCGACCGAGTGGAGGTGACATGTCATGAAATCGACGCCCCATTTCGCAAAGGGACCAATGGAGACCACAGGGTGAAGAGGAGCGGGATGTGACCGTATCTTATGATTATAGGTCTGGCAAGCATGGCATTTTTGGATGGCGATTATGGAATCGTTAAATAAAGAAGGCCAAAAATACCCTGCTCGTAAGATCTTTTGGGCAGTAGCATACCCAGACATATGACCACCACAGGCTCCAGAATGGCAGTCATTTAAGGCTTTCTCGGCTTCATCGAACATGAGGCAGCATCAAAAAACTGAGTCAATCCCATGGCGATAAAGAGTATCCCCAAGGATAATATATTGACGGGCTTGGTAGCGTATTCGACGCTGGTCAGTACTGGAAAAATTAGGTCGGAAAGTCTGGGTTTGGAGATATATGACGATATCGCCATACCAAATATCATCAGAACTAATGAGGAAAAGGGATTCATCAGGTAATGAATCGACTGCTACATTTTCCGTTTCAGAGTAGGGAAAGTCGCATATCAACTCGGAAAACACTAAGGACTTCTTGGACTTGGCTCGTTCGAATTCCAAGTCAAAATCCCGGAGTATAAATATCCATTTGGAGTATTTTCCCCCTAGCAATTGACGTGTGAGAATGTGTTGCATAGGGTTGTAGTTAGAAATCACGGTAGTCTTGCGAGAGAGGATATAGTGCCGGAAACATTGAACTACTTGGACGGCTGCCAAGGCCAGTTTTTTGACATGTAAACACTTGGTTTCGGTAGGTGTTAGACTTCGACTAAAGTAATAGATAACATGTTCGTCATGAGAATCATCCTCTTGGACGAGAACCATAGCAATGGTGTAATCCGAGGCTGCGAGGTAGAGGAAATAATCACGAATGTAATCGAGGGGGAAAAGAAGTGGAGCACGTGTTAGGGACAGTTTCAAAGCTTCAAAAGCTTTGTTTGTGATGGTTTCCCATACGAACTCAGACCCCTTTTTGAGGAGTCACGTAAATCCACGAGCTATCTCAGCGTAGTTCGGGATGAAACGACGAAGAAAGTTTTCTTTCCCTTGCAAACTTTGTAACTAGCGGAGTGTAGAAGGAGGAGGGAGATTAAGGATCACCTTGACCTTTAAAGGATATACCCTGATCCCTTGACGTGAAACAATAAATCCTAGAAGTCGGTCGGATTCCACACAGAAAACGCACTTGTGAGGATTCAAGCGTATATGGTAAAACCGACAGCGGACGGAAATGGCTCGGAGGTGGATTGGATGATCGACTCGGCGCATGGAATGAGCAGGTAAGTCATCAATATATGGTTGCACGATGTGCTTGATATCATGGAAGGCATAAGACATAGTGCGTTGAAAAGTTGCGCCAACGTTCTTCAGACCGAAAGGGATTTTATGATAGGCGAAAGTGCCCCAAGGACAAATAAAAAAAGTCTTGTGTTGATCCTTGGGAACAATATTGATTTGATTATATCTGGAGAAACCATCCATCAGAGAGAAGATTTCACTTCCGGCGCAATCATTGACAATCTGATCGACAAAGGGGGTAGGAAAGTTGTCTTTAGGACAAGCTTTATTAATATCCCTATAATCAAGGCATACATGAATCGTGCCTTGTTTCTTGTCAATCAGGACAAGATTGGAAACCTAGTCAGTGAGGGCCACCGGGTAAATAAAGCCGGCTTTGAGAAGTTTCTCGACTTCAAGACTGATAGAAGCCGCTTTACGTGGGTGAACTGGACGAAGGCGTTGCCAGACGGGTTTAGCGTCTGGGTATGTCTTGATCTCATGTATCAAAATGTCGGGGTCGATACCTGACATTTCTTTGTAGCTCTAGGCAAAGACGTCATGAAACGCTTTGAAAAGTGACGTGTAGGTGACGATTTCGTCAGGGGAACACGAAGCTCCGATATGCACATTTTCAATAATTCCAGGTTTGATGGATATGTCGAGGGGGATAGTGGGTGACATATTGCTTAATTTCTCTTTGGAAAACACATCGTGTCTGGACTCGGGAACAGTTGAAATGACGACAACGGTGGACGGGGTCGAGATCCATTGGTAGTTCTCGATGGTATGTTTCTCAAAGAAGAGGATGGAACGGTGATGTCCATCGTCCCAAGGGGTGTCTTCCATGATAGACATGATTATCTCGTCTGTGGGAAAAATGACACGGAAAGGGTCTGGAGATAACTCACCAAGAGAAGGGGTAGAAGGGGTTGTCAATTGAATGACCTGATAGGCATATTCGACCGGACTTAACGACATTTTGTCACTGTAACGAAGATGATCACCAGGGTCAGGTACCATCCATGGGTCGTGAGATGCAAGGGTTCTGTGAATCGAGGTGGAGATCATGTTGATTGAAGAAACAAACGAGTGTGGAACATCGAGCGGTGGAATGGGGAAAGTACCCATTAATGAAGAGTCTTTGAGAAGACCCACACCGATGTTCTCGCAACCGGGAGGGGTTTTGGCGATGAACGGTATGTTTCCAGTACACATATCCGAGTTAAAGAAGGCTAATTGGTCAACGGTGACGACCTTTCCTTGATGTGGGAAACGTACAACACGAAAAAGAGTCGACACAACTACGCGCATGGAATCGATCCAGCTACGACCAAGAAGAAGATTGTAATCGAGAGGAGCGTCAAAGACTTCCACTTCGAATTGGACCGTTTTGCCTTCTAGCGTGATTGGCAATGAAGGAAGGACACCGTAAGGCTTAAAACCGGAGCCATTGATGGATTTGAGAGTGTTCTAGGATTCAGTCAAAGAGGGAGAGTTGATGGCTTTCCAGCAGGTAACAAACATGACACACGTCGAGGCACCCTCGTTGATGATGGTTCTACAAATGTTTTTGTCGGAGACAATCACTTGGATTTGGAACGCGAGTTGAGGGGGTAACCATGGAATGTGATCTTCCAAGTCAAAAATTATTAAATTTGTGTCCGTTGGGTCGATTCCACCGATAGATTTCAATAGTGCCTTCCATTTTGTAGGAAAACTTTGAAGGACTTCGAGGGTTGACATCGCAGAAGGTGCTTGGGCCAGATCTTCAACAATGTTGTAGTTCTGGATAGCATGCGCATGAGGATTGAAAGCCGATTTCCGAATGACGCCCTTTGGAGGGGGTTGAAGAACTTTTTCAAGGATTGGTCATTCCATATAAAGAGGACCGTTGGTAGGTGGAGTCATAGGAGAGGGTTGTACCAATGAAGGAGGTAGATCATCAACCTTCTCTTTAGAGGGAGAATAATCTTTGGCTCGAGTGGTGAGTGCAATGTCATTCTTCTTTGAATCGTCAGTGCACATCAATACATGGGACGTAGTAGAAGGGGAAGGTTGGTCATGAATGACCAATTGGGATTGTTGTTGAGAGGGGAAGGGTTGGGAAAAAACGGCTGGAGCAGGTGGTTTCGGGGCTACTTGAAGGAAATTAGTGACCTCGGCGCGTCGTGGATAATCCTTCGTGTAGTGATCATCACCACAGATAAGACAAGGGTATCGAGGTTTGCGCTTATCCCTATCGTCAACAGGCAGAGTTTTGGTTTTCTCTGCTTGTAAAGTATTTTTGTCCTCCTTATTCTTACCCTTTCCTTTTCTGGATTTGTCTTTACCGGCAGGGGTAGATTGAATTGCATTTACCTTAGAAGTCTTGTCGGTGGGAAGGGTAGGAGACAGAGCATTTTGAACATTAGAAGAAGCAGGTTTGGGGTTGGTGCTTGAGGAAGAATGTGGTTGGGCATGGAAAGTTCCAATCACACCGTCGACTACATGAGAAGCAGCTGGAGTAGTTGAAGTGGCGGAAGTGGAAGGACGAGGTGCATCAAGGAGTAAGTCGTAAAGGGTACCTGTTTGTGAGTAAACAAGGTCGAGGTATTGAGCACAACTTATGGCCTATTCTTCAGTGACAACTCCACCCATGGTGATGTCACGAGCGATGTCGTTCACAAATGATTATGTGAAACACTCTGCTAGCAACTGGTCAGGAAGTTTGAGTTTGATGAGACGTCGTGTCCGTCGCCACTCATGAATGTGATCAGATTTATGAGTGGCTTTGGTTTGTTTGAAATAACTCAAAATCTCGGTCCCCGTTTCATAACAGATCGGTAACTAGTAGTGGGTGAGAAAATCCATAGCTAGGGTGTTGAAGTCGGCGAAGAAACCTCGTGGTAATTCTATATACCACTTCGCGGTAGAACTCGTGAGAGTTCTTTGAAAAGGACGTAAATGAATAGAGTCATCCATCAAGGAGTTAGATGAGCACCAAAGGTGAAAAGTCATGACGTGATTGTTCGGGTCCTCTCCTGCTTTTCCATCGAATTTAGGGATGTCCGACGGTAGCTTGGATGGTATAGCGGGCCATTGGGGAGAGTGACGAATTGGATCATTTAAAATCCTTGACAGATCCGGGAGATCCAAAGTGGCCAAGAAGGGTAATTGTCTATTCACATGCGGGTATTGGTGGCTTTGGGGATGGAGCCCCGTCGACAAACCAGTGGGACCATAAGCAGTCTGCATATAATGTGAAGACCGAGGCAGATTCGGTGGTTGTTGTGGAGGAAAGTAGCTCATGGGATTGTATCCTTGAATAGGGACGTGAGTTTGAGCATTCGAACCCCAAATAGGATTGGACGTACCTGGATATGGTTGGCCTATACTAGGGGGTATAACGGATGTAGCTGGAAGTTGTTTCCCCCCAGTCGATTGAGGATTATGTTGTATCAGATGGTTCCAATATTGGGCCAAGGATGGAGGTATGTTTTGTCCATAGGGTGGGGTCAGTGGGGGTTGTCCTTTGATCGGGGGTTATGTTCCAATTGGGGGTTATGTTCCAATTTGGATTTGCGTTCCAATAGGAATTTTCCCTACAAGGGGGGTTGAGTCAAACCTCCTTGATGAAATTGTCCACCAACTGGAATCTGGTAATTTGGTGTGAACGACGGAATAGTGCCACTAGGATTAGTGCTGCCAATAGAGGACGAAAAAGGTCCTCCGAAAGGGGGTTGAGGAAGTGTCTAAATGAGGCCAGGAGGGGAGTTCCCAGAAGAAGAGGGACCACCAAGAGTTTTGGATGGGGTTTGCATAGGAGTGGGAATAAAATCATTCAACGCACGATATCCGGGTGGAAGCATCGGGGTGACACTGGACGAGAGCGATGTGCCGATGGGGGCTTGACTAGCTGTTGTAATCCTGGTGTGAATACTCGTAGTGTTTGTGTAATGGACCATTTCTATAGGGACGGTCAAGATGTGGTCAGCTCGCGGAGCTTCTGTACCAGGAAAATAATAAGCAGTAGTAAAAGGGACTGTGTTTGGGTCAGAGGTTTCGGGGAACACAGGTGAGACAGTGATTTCAACGCCTGATCCTGCACCAAAAGGGGCCCGTCTAAAAATGCCATCAGACCAAAAAGGATCTTGGCCCTCAGGTCCTTGAAAGGGTCCAGTCGGTGATCCAGAAGACAACACAACTAAGTCTCCGGAATAATTCACTCGCATAATACGTCTCTCAGAATCAGGGTGAAGTCAAAAGTCCTCTTGAGTATTGGTAATTCAGAACCGTTCTAGAGAGTCAGTTCTTTCCACTTGTGGAGTGGTGACGTCTTGGACATCAATTTGTTGAGGAGAGCCCTCAGGTGAGCTTGCAGGCAGGGGTTGAGAACCTTCCAGGTTTTCTGGAGGTAAGCCCTGCATTCTACATGAACGCCGTGGAGGGTCTATGGTGAACGAGTTACAAACTTACAAAGAAAGTCCTATGGTCAACTTGGGTAAACAAACAACATACACTAGTAAACAAAATCTAGGAAACAATACCAAGCAAACAAGACCTTCTAATTTCGAAGTCACTAGTTGGTGATGAAATCCAACGTCACAACAACGAGATGAGAAGGGGCTGGGATAGGGTGGAAAAGTTACGTCGATGACTTGCTTAACGGACTTACACCCTGGTGCAATTGCCCACACATAATCGTGGGTATACCCTCCAAGGAGCCCGAGTGAGTTTAGCCAACGTCGATTCCAGGTACCGTGAAGACTTGCCCCTTCACAGTCACCTTGTGTAAGACCCTAAGAAGATAGGCCACTAAGGTTACCACCAACAACAATAAATCCTGGGGGAACAATCGACAGTCCGATCCACACGCAAGGGCAGGGTATCTAGCCCGAAATCAACTCGAGAGGCTTCCACTCATCATTATGGGTATACCTCCAAGTGACCCCGATAATACATGCAATCTCTACACCGATATTGACAAAGCAGGGTGAGTAACTTTGTCAATATCAATGAGACCTCGGGTTTGACCCTTGTGTGAGAAGGGCTTCCCATGACAAAATGATGTAAATGGAATTTGACACTCCTTAACCAAGATTCTATTGTGTGTTTTGTGCTTTGGAGAGTGTATCTCTCTGCCTATTCCAAAGAGCTAGCCTAGCTAATAGTTGGTGTAATAGAGCCCTAGAAAACAGTTACTAGTTAAATTTTAAAATCGCGCAATGTTATTAAGGGTTGTTGTTACTCAAAGGAACGGAGATGAAACTGATGTTGTGTGAGACTCTGACCCAACAATGCATAGATATGAATGAAATATATCAATTTTCGTTCGATGAATCCTATGTACGAGAGGGAAAGAGAAGTGTTCCGGAACAATCTTGAACTACGATACACAATTTTCTTTAAAATGCAATCTCAACAAATCACACAATAATGACAATTCTCTATTTGTTCTTTTTCAACAATTTCAACAATTGATTTTCAATATTTTCAAAACGAAAATGCTTTTAAAAGAAAAATGTTTTTTACTTTTCAAAAAGGATCTACACCATGGTGGTGAAAGTAAGGAAAACCGATAACTAATGAACAAGCAATAAACAAAAACCCAAACCAATCTTTCAATGGAAACAAAAATGACAAGTAGACAAGACTAGTCTTTTCAATTGCATGAGAATAATGATCTTCCAAATAATGAGCAAATGAGAAAGACAAAGAATCCCAACTGTCAAACCGATCACCGGTTCCTAACCAAACAATTACTCAAATTCCAGGATCAGAGAGTATATCCTTGCTAAGAAAAGTCAAGAGATGAGAGTTGAGAAAAAGATGGACAGGAAGAGCCTTTGATTTCCTAAGAATGATCGTGCACAAAATCCGAAGTCAAGAAAACATCAACCAGTGGTCCAAGAAGTTCTTTTCAGACACCTATACTGATCTGGGCATCTGAGCATGCAAAAACCTTAAATCCAAAAGTTTTAAACGAGGGTTCGCAGGCTATCAGTAATACATAGTGCGAGAATGGAGCATTCTTGCAGGCTACCTTTGATCAGGGTGTGAGAACCTAGCACTGGACTTAAAGGCAGAGTGTGAATTCAAGGTGTTCTCACAGGCCACTATGGGGTTCAGTGCGAGAAGGCCTGAAACTAGGAAAAATTTTGGAAAAAGAAAAAAAATTTGAAGGGACTTCTGAACTTAGGGAGTCTATCAGGGTGTCCTGAAGACTCAGAGATTGATAGAAATGAATAAAGGTAAGGCAAGAGCAAATGGCCAAGGAAAAACACCAAAAACCAAGAAGAAATGGGTTGCTTCCCCAACGGAGTCACCAATTTTGTTATCGAACTAATCGGTAAGTGCAGACACTAACAGATCTCCCTAGATCCACCTGGATCTTGAAAAAAACAAGATAGGACATGACTCTTTCCCTAAGTTACGACCATTGAAATAACTAGTAAGGAGGAGAAAGTGACATACCTTTGTATCACTTCCTAGGGTCTATGTTTCTCCTGCTTTGCTCCAGTGCTCTCGTGGGGTCAAGACCAAGACAACACAAACCAACCAAAGTGAATATAGCAAAATGTATTCAATCATCAACTTATGTGTATGATCAAGGAATTACACAATAAAGTAAGAATGACTTTATGGGAAAGGGACATGTTGTTGTATCATATTAATTGAAAGTAGAAGATACAACCTGATCGCCTTGATGTCACAAGATTCCTTTCGGTGACTCTTGGTTCCAACACACACACTTGCTCGATCCTTGCATGAAGAAGATCCAATTTCTCTTGATAGACTTGCTAGAGTCTCCAAGCTCCTGTTCAAGCCGGGTTCTTCACACAATTCCTTCACCAATTCTCCAATTAATCTTNCCTTCACCAATTCTCCAATTAATCTTGCTTAACCTTTTCCATGAGAATCCTATCAATATATAGGAGAGGATGAGATGGTTACATGGATGAGAATGATCCCACCAAATCAGGGAAACCAGTAAAATGATGACCATTCGAATGCCAACCCATTCTCTAGAAGATTCCCTTCTAGAACCCTCGAGACTTCTTCCGTTTTCCAAGCTTAAGAACAAGTTCACACCCTAGGTATAGAGCACAGCGTGAGAATTTTGCACACTAGCTGAAGGTGGCCTGCGAGAATAGGTCATTCTCGCACCCTAGGCTATAAGAAGCCTGCGAACTCTCTTTAAAAGTATGTTTTCTAGAAGGAAATGAATGCCACTTTTCTCAGGAGAAAGTTCTTATTAGGAGTCTGAGTACACCATCGTCAATACACCATCAAGATGACCAAAATCATGGGTAACAATATATGATGATCATTGGATCAGGTTTGTTGGTAGACGCACCACATCAACAAGGACACGTGGCATACCACGTCAAAAGACCACGTTAGTAGACCACATCTACAAGGACATGTGGAAGACCACGTCAACAGACCATGTCTACAAGGACATGTGGCAGACCATGTCAACAAGGACATGTGCCAGACCATGTTAGCAGACCACGTCAACAAGTACACATGGAATAATCAGATGATGACAAGTGTCAAGAGAAAATTGGCTCATGCCATGTCAACACGTGACGTCAATAAGTTACGTGAATCTGGGAGATTTACTTTGGGAGTCTTCACCACCAACAAATGTCAAAAGTCCCGAAGTCCCGAAGGAAGAAGGTCCGAAGTCTCTCTCAATCATTGATCTAAGATACATCAGGAGTTAGGACAACTATTAGATCCAAGAGAAGAACATTTGCCACTTGAGGAGATCCACATCAGTAAGACTATGTCAGCATGGACACATGGCACAATCAGATAATGACAAGTGTCAATTTGAATCGACATTTTAGGTATGTGCAAATCATGAATCTTAGTGACAGGCAACAACTACTCAGCTCATGACATGTCATCAAGTGACTTAAGCAATTTAAGTCACTACATGAGTTTTTACTTTCGGATTTTTTCCATCAACATTTTCCCAAAGTCCCGAAGTCTCGAATCTCGAAGTCCCGAAGTGGACATGAGTCGTCTGATCTGAAGATCCCTTCGGGAGAATTCTCGACCATCGATCTACTACAGTGGAAGGATAGTGTAAGTGGAAGTATTAACTGATATCAAGTGGTCTCCACCACTTTTGACTTACTCAGTAGGTGATCACTCCAGAGGAAAATGGAACAACGTTTATTCGAAACCTCTGAAGTCCCGAATGTCGAAGTCCTGAAGTGGAAATGAGACGTCCGATCTAAATATCACTTTGGGAGCATTCTCGACCGTCGATCTACTACAGTGGCAGGATAGTGTAAGTGGAAGTATTAACCGACAGCAAGAGGTCTCCACCACTTATGACTTACTCAATAGGTGATCACTCCGGAGGAAAATGGAGCAATGTTTATTCGAAACCTCTGAAATCCCAAATGTCAAAGTCTCGAAGTGGACATGGGTCATCCGATATGAAGAATTCTTCGGGTTCACTCTCAACCATTGATAAAAATATAGTGGAAGGATAACTTAAGTATAATATCCAAAGTCTCGAAGTGAATGGTGGCCATCCATCGCAATGCTTGATTAAGTCCTGGCCATCGGATTAATCAATGAAAGGATAGATGTAAGGATCGAATATGACCATTAATCTAGTTCCGTGATATAAATGAGAACCGTCCGATCTGCTCGGAAAAATATTCTTTGGGATATTTGAAAGGTTGTGAAGTCCCGAAGACCCAAAGGGCAAAGTCACCACAATCATCCATCTCATTGAGAGATTGAATCGTGACCATTGAATTGATAAGCGCACAAGCGCTCATCTCGACTAATGTCTGAATAACGCCATTGGTCATATGGTAAAGATATTTGAAAGGTAGAATGTAATGCGTCGCTTAAATTGATAATCTATTGGTTCTATGCTAATGATCATATGAACATGGCTTGAAGGAAGCATTGATTTATGTAATCATAGAGACGAAGGAAATCGATCCATACCTGTGATCGATATATGAAAGTAAAGGGGATGTCAGGTGTAAAGTTGAAGACCCAGAATGACGATCTCTGGTGGTCCCAAAAGTTGTTGTAAATGAACAAGTTAGTTATAACTTATTGCACAAGTCGACCCAATAACTTAAACAATTTTTTAGCATAAGCAACTATAAATACAACCATGATTGGTTCACTGGATTGTGTGCTTGGGGAAGAAGACGGTCTTGTGGAAAATATAGGTTCGCTGAGAAAGAGCGGACTGCAGAGAAAAATGAAGGGGATGCAGACCTGAGGTTCGTGCGAATATCAGAGGGAAGAATAAGCGAAGAAGGCATAGATATCAGAGGAAAGATAAAGCGAAGAAGGCACAAATTTTAGACAGAAGATGAAGTATGATGATGAGCGTTTATGGTATACCTCTGATCATGAAATAGAGTTGATTAATAATGGATCACTTCTACTAGAGTTGAATTACTATATGAACTTTAGTTGGATAGACTACGTTTTATCAACAATCTAGGTCTTCTGTCAAGTTGGGTCTTGCTTGAGAGTTGGTTCTTTCCGAGGAGTTGGTGCTCCTTACTTCAGCTGGTGCTGATAAAAAATAGTTGGTGCTGGGAAATTTTATATTACTATATTCACATATATTTACATATCAATTATAAAAAAACTTGCACAAACATTTGGTATCTCTTGTGTCCATTGTTTTTATGATTTGATTGTTCTTAATTTGTACAATTATGTTTTAACTGCTAACTTGCAATAAGAAAAGTCTTAAAATTCCACACACTAATTCACCCCCCCCCCCTCTTAGTGAGGGTGATGTGTTCAACATACCATATCCTAGATCTGACGGTCTGAGGGTATCCACGTAACCCCAGAGATCTATGACTCGTAACTTCCTTTTGAGGGTCCCTTGGGTCTCATTGATAGGCCATTCCTGGAGGGACAATTGTCATCCCAAAACACTCTGATAAGAATATGTGGCACCTGCCTCAGGTCACATATGTCCCCTTACCTTGCCACGAGGTCGACATACTCAGCAACACCGTCACTCGACATGTGGACCCCCACGTTCTCTCGACATGATACAAATGTCCCCACAATCGAACGGTCAAGAAGGGTCCCAAAGAATCCATAGGTCCATGGTCCACATTACTTCGCGACTCCAGCCTTCGGGGGTTTTGACGTTACAACACCCATGTCCTCCTAAAATGGTCAATGCCGGGATAACTACATCATAGATCCGATGTTCGGGATAGTTCCCAGGAATCCTCAGATCTACAACCCAAATTAACTTTGAGACTTCGAGACTTCGGGGGATTCACGTCCTGTACGACGAATATTCCCAATTCTCAGGATTTGCGAAGTGCGAAGGGCTCGAAGGATTAACATATGCGTTCCTTCTCCAGATCCGACAATTGTGAAGAGCTTCAACTCCTCCTGAACTAATCCCATCCATTTGTCTTCCAAACGAAATGATCTTCCCTTTTGAGACTTGAATCTCATTATCCTTCGTGAGCTTCGACAACTCTAAAATACTTATGCACTTTGCACTATTTCTCCTGAACTTAACACTTAGAGGAATTATTTCATGCACCCCTTGTGCTCATTCTTCAACTCTATAAATGAAGAGGCTCTCGGTCTTTGCCCGCCTCGCAGAGACTTGATGCATGCATGCACTACCTCTCCTGAGATTAACAGACTCCTTCCTCCAGGAGACTTAGAACGACTGGGAGTGTCAACATGCACACGTGAACTATGCCCAAGGTCGACGAACTCATAGTTCATTTATTTTAACTTGAGCCACCACAGGGCTCGAGCATTTACATGTACGAGCCAGATAATTCCTTACTTTCTTAAATACACAATAAGGCATAATTAAAGGGATACAGTCTAATTATTAAGAAAATATGCACATACTTGAAACATTCATAGGATATCTAACTTTAATTTACAGTTACAATTCAATTACACAGGATATGAGAATACTTATCTATTACATGTTGCATCCAACTAACTGACTGTGGGTGTTCGCCTTTCCACCCAACCATACGCTCAGAGGCATTCATTCTTATCACTCTAGCCACCCCCGTGCCAAACCATGATATCACTAGGGAATTTATGCCAATTCTCACATATCCCTTCTCTTTCACAACTTCTGTAAGGTTTATCATATGCTTCCTCAGTATCAATCTCGCACCCTTCTTCTCTGGTCTCGTTCTCTTCAAACTCTCAAAGATTTTTCCTCTTTGTCACGACCTCAACGAGGTTTATCAGATTCTCCCTCATCATCAAGCTCGTGGCCTTCTACGCGTTCTCTGCTGGAAAGCTCCTCGTGTTCCCCCACTCTTCTCCTCCCGTGTGTCTTCTTCTGTCTGTCTTCTCCCCCCCTTCAGGAAGGTTCTCCACATGTCTTGTTCCTTCTGTCAGAAAGAAACTCAGGTAAGTCTAGGTCTGCAGGACCCTGCGGTACTTCAGGCTGACCTTCTTCAGTTAGACCATGCTTCCATTCATGGGGTGGTTGATGGTTCAAACATAGGTCCTTTCTTCATTAACTGATTCCTCCTTGGGAATCGGAGGAGGTTTATTATCCTAATCAAAGAGAAAATTTGGGGTCATTTGTCATAATGAACCCTCTCTATAGTTTTCCCATTCTTTCCTCTAGTGATACCATGGCTAGTAATTTTAAGGCTTCACCCCCACAGTTAGTTATTTGGCAATTAAACAATAATACATTTACATTGTTCCCATGCCACAACATGGTAATCCCAATTAATGATTAATTACAAGTTGGGGGGAACAAGCGTGTTACACTTTAGAATTAAAATTGATAAATATTTAATGATAATATAATATATATTTTTTCTAACTAAAAATATATTGAAAATACTTTCATAAACTTGAAACTTTTGGCGAAAATTAGATAATGAGATTATATATATATAAAAAAAAAATGTGTAATTTTTGTTAATGATTTTGAAAACCTATAAATATAAAGGTAACAAATTATTCTATGAAGTATACAATGAGAATCTCAAAAAAATCAACCTTAGGTGAGGAGGATAACAATCATTCCTCCCAACCACTTAGCTAAACCCAATCGACCTATTATAAGTAAAAATTCTTGAAGTAAGAAATGAATTGTAAGAAAAAATTCTTAAGAAATGAATTGTGAGCAAATCCAAAGTAGAGCTTGGGTATGAATCTTTGCCTTGGATTGAATAGATTTTCTTCAAAACAATTTGTATTGTTGTGTTTGGTTTAAATTTCTTATATAATATTGTTTTGTTGATAAAGGCAATACCTCTCGAAGAGCCTAGTAACTTAATACTTTGAATATTATTAATAAAATTGTATTGTTGTCTACAAGACAGATTAGGAGAGAGTCACAGGGAGCTAAGATTCCATGAGAGAGGGGGCTAAGGGAGCTAAGCCAATTTTATTATAGTTTATTCACCCATCTTCTAATTATTACATGAGCTTCTTGGGGAAGCCACTTGGTGCATTATTGCATGCAAATATATAAACCACGATTTTGGTTGTTGTGGGGTTCCTTAGTCATTTTCCATCCATTACTTATTCATTCTTGCTCATTTTGGTTCTTGGTTTTTTGGGAGAATACAGACGAATTGTTGGAGGTAGAGAGCCTTGTTAGTTGGTTGTAGGTATCTACTAGTTATTCTAGCAATAAATTAATGTATGTGCATGAGAATGATGACAATTGGGTAAAATTGTTCACAATTGAGATTCCTCGGAGTTTCCAACATTGAGATTTCCTAGCAAGTAGCACTTGAAACCTAGAGAAAAAGAGAATAGCTTGAAGACAACATTGCAGAGAAGGGGATTCTTTTCTTCGGGTTGTGTAGGCTTAGGGGGAAAGAACACTCATAAGCTAGGATTGTTGTGAGTGCAAAAAAGATAGAACACTTGTAACAAATTGATAGTTGATTGGTGTGTGTGTTTTAGAGTTGGCCTAGGCGCTCATCCTTGTGGATTCATAGCCTCAACTCAAGTGTGGTTTGTTGTAGAGAGTGAATCGTAATGTTGGGTAGAATATCCAACTTTTGCATTCAATTGATGAATTGTTTCTTAAAGATAATTATCTCGTATGGGTTTCTATGTATTTATATATATGTTCTATGTATTTACTTCATAATGTGTATATTGCATGAACATTATTGTATTTACTTAGTAATGAGTATATTATATTTACTTTGTAATGTGTATATTGCATGAGAATTATGCATTGTATATATTATTCATGTTTTCTTGCTTTCAGGTATGAGTTTTTGGTTCCTTTACATGTTTCTTGTTTAATTAACAATGGTATAAGAAGTTCAAATTCACCCAAGAAGGCTAATTTATGAGGCAATGGGGAAAGAGTTACAAGAAATCAAAATCTTTAAAAACTTATCTTAATTTTTCATGGATAAGAATATTTAAAAATATAATTAATTTTACAAATTTTAAATTTTTGATATTAAATTTATAAATAAATATGATAATATATGGTATAATATATTATATAGGTTAAATTGTAATTAAAACTAGTATTATCTTTTTCACGGATAAGAATATTTAAAAATATAATTAATTTCACAAATTTAAAATTCTTGATATTAAATTTATAAATAAATATGATAATATATGGTATAATATATTATATAGGTTAAATTGTGATTAAAAATAGTATTAGATTTTATGTATAAGATTAAAGTTAAATATTATTAAAAAAAATATATCATTTCATTAATTTTAATTCACTAATTTTAATAATGAATAAATCTGTAGATATTATATATATTGAAAGTGCTTTTTAGTTTTAAAATAAGATGGAAAATTATTTTTGATTAGCAATAATGCATTTCATTTTAGATAATATGTTTTTCTATAAACAATGAAGATAAGTTAAACTACAGGATGATGAATCTTCACTCTACAATTTAATTATGTCTTTAAATTTAACTCAGAATATTCTTATGGCCTGATAGGACAAAACAAATTATGTCTTTAAATTGAACTCGGAATATTCTTATGGCATGAAAGGAGAAAACAAAAGAGTTTAAGTTTAATTGATTTTTAATACCGTTTTTTAAACACTTTATAAAATGGTAACTTTTTTATTATATAAAATATTACTGGCAAAGGAAATATTGAAATATTTAGTTTAAAATTGGGTAGGAAACATTTTAAATGGATATAGTCAAAGATATTAAATATTATCATTATACAATCCAGCGGCATAAAAATATTCTCTTTTAAATAGATAAAAAAAAAAAAACTAAATTCAATTAAGATCCATGTCTTAAACAAATGAATTATTAAATATTAATAATTGTCATATAAAGCTAAATATCTTTGCGTGTCACATGGATAACTCAAGTTCGATTCCCAGCCACGGCGTTCGTTTGTAACATGATTTTGCCTCACCATATAGACATAACGTGGATCTATGGCCCGGGAAACATATATCTCAACAGTCGAAATTAAATCATCGAAGTTCATGCCTCATGGAAATGTAACTCTGAGTGATGAGATTAATGTATAATTAAATAGGCGTGATAATAAATATTGTTAAATGGGGATGTAGCTCAGATGGTAGAGCGCTCGCTTAGCATGCGAGAGGTACGGGGATCGATACCCCGCATCTCCAATTTCGGGAAACCGTCTGGCATTTTTATATACACAAAAATGTTTTTATTTTCATCAATCCTTGTTTATTTATTACTTTGACTTTGTTCCACAAGTAGAGTAATCTTGCTGTACATATGGAACCTTTGCTGTACATATGGAACCTTCGTGCAGTTTGATATATATATGTGAAATATTCAGTTTGATATATATAACATATTTTCCAAGGGCCAAATATTACATTTATAATTATATTGAGAATATTACATTTTAAATGGTTTAAAGGTTATGTTGGTATATTTTATTCTTTATTTATGATATTTTTGAATAATTATATTAAAAATATTATATTTTAAATGGTTTAAAATATAATATGTTGGCATATTTTATTTTATTTTTTTATTTATGGTACCTGAAAAAATTATATTTTGGAAAAATTATAATACTTTATTTTGTCATAAGAGATTATATTCTTCACTAATTATATTGAGAGTAATATATTTTTAATGGTTTAATAAAGATTTTGAAAAACTTGGGAAGGTTTTTTAATTTATTTTTTCAATTTTTATGGGAAATTTTCAATATCAATCTTTTGAGGGAGGACTTTATATCTTAATAGTTTAGCAAAGGTAGTATTTTTTTTTTTTTTAGTGTTTGTTATGTCTATGCCTTTCAATTTATTTTTTTCTAATGTGAGAATTCATTTTTTGTTTTTAATCTATAGAACGAATTAGAATATGCTTTAACCTAGTATTAATGAGTATTAATACATTAGGAACATATAACGATAGAAGTGGTTAGTGTATTGATAATGTAATACTTTGGTTTTGATGTTTGGAATGCATTAGATTAGATTATGTATAAATTATAAATTATGATTATAATGATGGGAGTGAGACCATTTGAGCTTATTATATAAATGAATTCGTTTGTAAATGATGTAAATAGGTTAGTAAGGATTTGTAGCAGAGAGGTTAAGGCCAAGGCCCAATTGGTGAATAACCAAGCATGTAAATGATATAAATAAACTTTTATGGACCAAGTGGTAACGGCCAAGGCCTAACTAGTGAATAACGAAGCATGTAAATGATATAAATAAACTTTTATAGGCCACGTGGTAGGCTTACGACAATGAACTCAAGATATGTAAATATTACTACTGGAATATAATATATAATGGTCCAGGATGGTTGTGAAGAGCATGAGAGGGGAAATAATTCCACTAGATGGTAAGAGGAAAGGGGCCTATGGGAAAATAACCTCTATTGCCAAGTGTTAACCTAAGATTTCATCTCTTTTTCCATAGTTCCTTAAATGAATCTATCCACCTCACTTGACTTAGAAATCCAATCATTAAATGCATATAGAGGTTGGTGGGGAAGTCTACTCATGTAGTTATTGGAACATGGGTTAAGTGTAATCATTATGGGGAAGTGTAAGATTACTACATTCTTTTGCTAGACGAAAAGTCAACCATAATTTCCTCAATTCTCTCATTGTCATTCATTGTATCACTTTCTCATGTTTAAGCTCTACACTTCTCATGGTGTGTTCTCCTTGACTAACTAAGAACTAATCGACCAAATTGACCAAAATTAGGATAGTGAAAAAGGAATTTGCATATCTTGGATGGGATATAGATGGTTGTAGGAGAGTATAGAGGATGGGAAAGTTAGGAATCCTTCATCCACTATGTATTTGATGCTCATTGGATGCTTAAGAGATAAGTGTTATTGTTGTAGGCTATTCTTAGAAGGAATTCAATAGATTAGACTATTTTTTCCTACTCTAAAGAGTATTGGAAGGGAAAAATATCCCCAATAGATTGTGCAGTAGAGAAAGAGAATATATTCCTTACGCTGTGTAGGGAAGTGTAAGAGAGCATTGGGGCTATTTGATGGCTCAATGAGATGCCCAGAGTGCTCTGTAATGAGTAGATTGGTAAATCCATGAGAGAGAATGTGTTGGGTTGAGTGGGTTAGAAGGTTGTTGTAATGTCATGTTTTCAACCCTTTGGGATGATCTAAACTTAATCTTGTATATGTTTAAATTTTTTGCGTATATATTTTTACTATGCCTTATTTACACCATAATTCATGAGGTAGACATGCCATAGTGATTTTGAATACTTGTAAACATTGTTATTTTGCAATTAATCAAAGAACTAAGATTGACTTAGCATGAGCACCTAAAGTGGCTATGATACACTGAAAGGGGAAAGGTAAGGCCATCTAACGTGATCTTTATATGCCCAACCACCTATGTCTCTTTTCCTACCCACCTTGCCATTATATTAAACTTCACTCTTTTATAATATTGATATTGAACCTAGCCTATAGTTTAATTGGAGATAAGAGAAATAGATGTAACCAACTCCTAGATCTAGAAAACCATCTCCTATATAATAGAAACTTGTCCCCCATACATTGTAGTATCAAGGAAGAGTTGGGTTAAGAGTTTTCTTTCCATCCTTCACTCACTTTGATTATGGCTCTAGCTTTGGATCATGGCTCTAGCTATTGGCTCTAGCTCTGGTTTCTAGTTTGCTTGTTCCCACAATGTAGAACTCTTCTCACTGACTCTCAACTCTAAGCGATCTTCCAAATTCAAAATCTGCAATCAACACTCATTCCCATCACTCTCTCAGACTTGGATATAGTCCATCTTGGAAGTCAATGATAGAAAGTCAAATGTTGGTCCGAAGAAATACATGGTGGAAATTTGACCACCATGTCAGAAACAAGCACTACCTCCAAAGAAATACCACAGATTCTCCACATGAAAATGCCAGTACAATTGCATTTTCATGTTTATCGGAGCTAGGGAAATTTGGTCACCATCTCCATATTTTATAAGGAAACAAATTATGTGCCGAGGGTATGCAATCATTTTTAGAGGATCTTTATCGGGGTGATGGAAATTTGGCCACCATGTCATACCAAAGAAATTAAACACACACCATAATATAACAAGTGCAACCAGCTTCTTATACTGGCTCCGAAGTTAACAAGAAGTACAGTTTGTTGCCATGAAAAAACTAACGGGATCTAGATGGTGTAGAAACTGGGTCTACCATCCATGTTATTAGTGCTACTGAATAAAGATACACTACTGACACTATAGCTACCCCTGTTAGTGGAGATGACTCTCGCTCTCGAAATGGAATACCTACAAAGGCAGGTGCAAGTGCTAAGCGTTGACTAATATCGTGGTGAAAGGAAGGACATTCCAAAGCCTGGTGTTGGTGCTGGTGCTGGTGCTAGTACCGGTGTTGTTTCAATCGAATCTAATTTAACTGGATAGACTTATGTTGGTCCTTCTAAAAATCTTATTTTCTTCACAACATGAACCGCATACTCCTCTACTTAGCCTAAGCAAGTCACATCAAATGACATTGTCACTGAAACTAAACAAATGTTGCATGGTAGCGTAGTCCCTGCCAAGTTGGAATGGGAATAAATGTGACCTAGAACAGACACACAGGTAACAAGTTGAAGAGCATTCCCGAAGTAGTCTTCTTTACATATGTTTTACATACGTTCATGGACAAAAAAACAAAAAATAGTAGTAAGGTATGTTACATAGGTTCGTGGACAAAAACACAAAAAAAATAACATTACTGAATTAGTTTTCTTTAAAAGAAGGGCTCCTGAACATAAAATAAATTGAAATTTATCAAATTATAGATTCCTGGACAACATAAATTATACATACCAAATATGTAATTTTATAAAGTAGATATTTACTTTTATACATACAAAATATGTACTTTTATAAAGTATGTAGATGAGATTTTATAGAGCATGGACGGAGCCCTCATTCTATACTTAGCCTGTTTTTGGATCACGGGTTCTTGGGCTGGCAGGATGAAAATTGGGCTTATGTTGTTCTGTGCCCTACAAATAGCACCCAGAGTTTCACGATATACAAATTGAAAATCGGACTTGCGGACTATTTGAAATTTAAGGGCCTCGTGTCCAAAAAATTTAGCATTCCCGAATTAGTTTTCTTCACATACATTTTACATACGTTCGTGGAAAAAAACACAAAAAAATAGTAGTAACGTCTGTTACATAGGTTCATGGACAAAAACACAAAAAAAATAGCATTCCCGAATTAGTTTTCTTTAAAACAAGGGCTCCTGGACACAAGAAATTGAAATTTATCAAATTATAGGTTCCTCGACAACATAAATTAGACATACCAAATATGTAATTTTATAAAGTGGATATTTACTTTTATACATAAAAATATGTACTTTTATAAAGTATGGGGATGAGACTTTATAGAGCATGCACAGAGTCCTCATTCCATACTTAGCCAGTTTTTCGGTCGCGGGTTCTCGGGCTGAAAATTGGATCTCTGTTGTTCTGTGGCCTACAAAGGGCACCCAGAGTTATGCGATATACAAATTAACAAGAAGATTTGCGGACTATTTGAATTTTAAGGTAAATATGCAAGAAATGACATACTCTCTATATATGTGAGTAGAAATAAAGTAGTGAACACAATTGTATGACATTTATATAAAATAATAATAAAACGTGTTACATATTCCTGGAAATTTAAAGAAACACACACACACACACACACACAGATATATATATATATATATATATATATGATATCTCAAATTTGAGTGAGTAATTTATCTCATATTCAATTTTGAAAATGACCAAGCAGGAAAAAATATGCATCAGAAAAAAAGAGAATTGAAATAAAATAAACAGAATGTCTTCAGATTCAGCAGAGCCGAAGATAAAAATGTAGGAGCACATAAATATATAAGGAGACAAAAGAATAGTTTTATTTGGAATATATGAAAAAAAAATTGTTTGTTACATATTAGTTTGCTTTAAAACAAGGGCTCCTGGATAGAGAAGAAATTGAAATTTATCAAATTATAGATTCCCGAACACCATAAATTTAGCATACAATAGAATAGTAACAACGTCCTACAAGAAAGGCTCACCATAAATTTAGCATTCCATGGAATAGTAACAACGCAATGCAAAAAACTTTTAAAAGGTTCTTGGGCACACAAAGTTTAGCATACAATAGAATAGTAATAATGTTTGTTACATAGGTTCGTGGAAAAAAATACAAAAAATTTAGCATTCCCAAACTAGTTTTCTTTAAAACAAGGGCTCCTGGACACAACATAATTTGAAATTTATGAAAGCATAGGTTCCTGGACATCATAAATATAACATACAATAGAATAGTAACAACGTCGTGCAACAAAGGCATTCCCGAATTAGTGTTCTTAGAAAGTAATAATGTTTGTTAGATAAAAAAAGGTTCCTGGGGAAAAAAAATTAGCATACAAAAGGACACAAAAAAATCTAGCATTCCCAAATCAGTTTTCTTTGAAATTTATTAAAAAATAATAAGGTTTGTTACATATTTCTGGAAATTACATCAACATTAAAAAGCATACACTAGAATAGTAATAACGTCTTGAAATTTATCAAATTATAAGTTCCTAGACACCAAAAATTTGGCATACAATAGAATAGTAACAACATCATGCAACAAAGACATTACCGAATTAGTTTTCTTTGAAAGTAGCAACATCGGTTACATCAGAAAAGGTTCCTGGACAAAAGAAATTTATCATAGAATAGGACACAAAAAATGTAGCATTCCCGAATTAGTTTTCTTTGGAACAAACTACAAAGGTTCCTGGACACCCAAATTTTAGCATACAATAAAGGCATTCCAGAATTAGTTTTATTTGGAACAAACTAGAAAGGTTCCTGGACACCCAAAATGTAGCATTCAATAAAGGCATTTCCGAATCCGTTTTCTTTAAAATTTATCAAAAATTAATAACGTCTGTTACATATTTCTGGAAATTTAAATGCGTTTGTCATATAGACTGGGATTGGGGCTTCCATGGACTATAAAAAGAAATAGGTACAAGAATTAGGAATGTCGAAAGAAGAAGTGTGCAACGGTAGAGAGGAGGACCTAAAAAGAAGAAATTGGAAGTTATGAGTCTTTGGTTACATTGTTCTATTTAAAGAGGTAATAACTGGATTGATAAAGAAAACAAGATAACAATATAGACTTAAACTGGATTGATAAAGAAAAGAAGATGCCAGTATAGACTTACTATGAAGCCGATGCGTTTTTGTTACCGTGGTCGATGGTTAGTGGAGTCCTGTCGACTGGTTGTTTCCCTTCCTGGACGAGGTTGTCCATTCTTTGTTGGAACCATTCTTCGATGTAACTTCTCATGGGAGCCATGTTGATTTCATCTTGGATTTATATGTTGTAAAGGTCGTTTTCTAATTTCCTTAGATCCATTGAAAAACTATGTTGACTCTGTTCAATTTCTTCATTGTGTGCCGCATAGTCCACTACCTAGTGCTCGAGATCATCTAGATGATGTTCAGTTATGCCATAAAACATTTCAAAAGACAACCCCTTTAAAATATCAAGTTTTTCATGGAAGGTTTCTTTGGTTATTGACAAGGATTTGAGAATTAAGTTTGGGTCTTGAACCTCATTGGTACTTCTGGCTAAGTCTATTTGGATCAGTCTTGTAAATAAAACTTCATTTTCTGATATGGCTTGTTTACATGATTCGACAATGAGCTCCAGGTTCTCAACTTTCTTTTTCCAACATGCTTTTACTTTTTTGGTCTGCTTTGGGGAGGGGAGTTTCTCTTGTCTTATTTTTAGTTCCAATGTGTTGACGACATAGTTGGAAAAATGGGTTAGCACCTCATCACAAAAACACTGATTATTTTTTAAACTCACCTCCAAATGTTCGAGCAAATCATTTGCCTTCTTTCCGAAGGAAACTAAATTTTGCGATGTTTCCTAGGCTTCAACAACTAGCTGTATTCTTTTGTTGATGTTATTTTCTACAAGGTCTCTAGAGCATGCAAGGAGGGTATAGGATACTTTCATCTTGGCTGCAGTGGTAGCAGGCATGGTTTTTTCTAAAGGACTGGAAAATTCTAGGGTTGCAATGAAAGCCCTCTCAAATTCGTTGAGGCGTTCTTTCACTCTGGCATTTTCCACTTCAATTCCTCCAATCGAATCATGAAGAGAATCACCATTTACTTAGTGAAATAAGGAGATTTGGGACGACCACATTTCCCTAAAGTTAATCTCTGTGCGAGATTTTCCTTTCCTGTTTGTTACATCTCTCTTTCCAATGACCATACTTTTAGATTGGCTGTAAAAAACAACGCTCTGGATTACGAAGGATTCGTATTCGTAAAAAAATTCGGTCTCAACTATTTCCACTGTGGACGACCCAGTTTTGTGCATGTCTCAGTTTCAATTTCAAATTGAACCTGTTCACTTTCAATTTTGGGTTCATCGGCCTGCCCTGCATTGTTTTTTCTCTTCTCCGTCAGTGGAATTTTGTGAGAACTATCAATTTTTGTGCGAGGAGGGTTCTTATCTCCTCCTCCGTTCGAAGATTTATGGGTTGTTTTCTTACTGGGATGGGTTGTTGAAGTGATTCTCCGTGATGTCGTTCTCTTGAGAGTGTTAGTGGGGGACTGGGCACTCTTCTCACTGGATACCTTTCCTTGTTGTCTGTACAATTTAGTTTCTCTTTGCAATGTGTGTGCGTTGCAATCGCCAGAAGCATGATTGTTGTCATCACTGTTCCTGTCTTCGGTGAGGTGTCTATGGATAAAAGAGTTGTTAAAGCCAATTTCCTTTCAGCATACATTAGGTTCAATTTCTTGAAATGGCCGACAAATTCGTCAATCTTGCTGACGGTTCTAGAGACGCAGTCTCCGACTTTCCAGGGTAGATGAATGAACTGTTTTTTTCTTGTCATGGAAAAAATGTAACCAGTGGTTGTATTGCCTTGTTATTTATGCAAAAAACATCTTGTCCATGATGCGGCATGGAAGGAAAGAAGGATTTTCCTTAGATCCAAAGACCATGAGTACACTATGATTTTCCTTTTGTTCAAGTGTGCCCTTCCTATTCAAAAACCTGGTTGCCTAGCCAGACATCCGTGGAGCATCCTTCCCTAACAATAAATCTTTGAAAACTGAAACAAAGCCATTAAAAACTTCATAAAAAAAATGGGAGGCCTTGTGCCTCCATAGGGCCTGGTACCAGAATGTTACTGGATCGAATCCACAGTTTATTTTATTGGAAAGAGAAAGTTTTGGAAATGGACAACAATGCACTATTGCGAAAATCAACTACGATGACATATAAAATTTATTCGATTCTTTGAATCGTGACAACTGAGAACAGATCTCAATCGAAATTAGCTTCTCCCATTCGAAAATGAATTGTTCCTTGACTGTGAAGTACAAAATATAAATAATTATATGGGAAATGCTTGTCGTGGATGTCTGTCCCATTATTCTTGTAAACAACCAAACAATTTCCGGGAATGGATTTCTAAAGGAACTTACATGCAACTTTGTGATATCTTCAGGAACTGTTGTCGGGTCTTCGAGGAACTGTTGTCGGGTCTTCGAGGAACTTGGCTAATATGTCCATCCCGTTGTCATGCTTTTCTAGGAACTGCTTCCAGTCT
The DNA here is from genome assembly GCA_010110895.2 of Picea sitchensis. NCBI lineage: Eukaryota > Viridiplantae > Streptophyta > Pinopsida > Pinales > Pinaceae > Picea > Picea sitchensis. The sequence goes on along the minus strand of SNQJ01S0023767.1, from coordinate 28,843 downwards.
TTTCCTCTGAACGTCAATGTTGGCTCTGACAATTTTAACATCTTGTGGAAGACCTGAGGTGACAAAGAAACAGGAAAATGGTCGCACAGTGGAATAATTCTTTGGATTGGAATATATTTTTCCGCGCACCAAGAGACCACCTCCTTAGATTAAAAAACCTCAGGGATGTATCTTGCACGAGTGATTCCAGAGCTCCAAATCACTTCCTTCTGGGCATAATCAGATGAATAGTAAAAGTATGCCTTAGACCACTAGAATTTCTAGTCCTCATGTATGAAGATATTTGCTGTATCTCCACAAAATTGTCATCGACCTGCTGCCATAAGTGTACAAGAACATTTGTTTCCTCCAGATGATGAATGAAATAAAGAGTTGGAAGGGATACTATAACCCTCCTCAAATCTTCGTGCAATGCATGTGAATGGGAGATCTCCTCGAGACTTTTGTTCATTAATGAAAATTTGTACGGGTGTTGCATGATGCATTCTTAACATTAAACACTAGTAATTTCATACATAGAAATGGGAACATGGAAGATACGACAATGATCGATTAAGCATTCTATATTTCTTGAACGGGGCAACACAACGGCGCGTGTTCAAGATGAACAATCATAAGGGAGAAAATAACTTTCCGTATATCTTAGTTTACATAATAATGGGAGATATCCTCGATCATTTCGCTCATTAATGACAATGTTGACGGTTCCTACATGATGAGTTATTAGCATGAAAGTTTTCTAATTTCATACTAAGAAAGTACGGAGGTCCCTGGCATGGGAAAAAGAAACTTCAAAATAGGGTTAGAAGGTACAACCGTTGTAGGTGAGGGCGCGAGGTTCAAATTGTATGTCTCAGAAGTTTTTGAGTGCAATACGTGTAACACCGAAGAGGGTATGGTAGGACAGTCCAGAGGGAAATTTGTATACCACTAGTAAGAGCATAACTAATATATATCAGGAAGTACAAGAAGTTAGTGGCGATGGATGGAAGCGATAGATAGTTTGAAACATTTGTGAGCCATAGTAGAGTGAATCTTGCGAGTTCGAGGAGTCTGGGGTGGAATTGTCGATCACGGAAGTTTTGAGTGGACGATGTATAACATGGAACAAAAAGCAGTAGAGTTGGAAAGCGCCAACCTGACAACTGTGACCATAAAATTGGCTAAGTATGGAAAGGAACATCGGTCAGTCTGATTCGTCATGTGAGGATATAGATGGAGATGAAGATATGTCAACCCGCCAACGTTGGAACCCGCGATCATAGAAAAGCGACTAGGTATATAACAACAAAGCGATAATACATGGGAAGAAGAAAAGGGAAAAAGGACTAAGGAGTCCGCGATGGAATTGTAAATCACAGAAATATTGAATGCAACATGTATATCATGGAAGAAGAAGAAGCAGCAGAGTCTGAATGTGCCAACCCAAAACAGTGACTAAGAATTGGATATTTCGTGAACCCGTCAACATGAAGATCCAAAATAGACTGACAAGGTATCCCCAAAAGATGTGGGGCCCCGACGGTCAAATTGTATCGTTCAAAACATTTGAGTGCATAATCTGTAACACAGAAGAGGGGACGATGTCGGAACCTGGTAGTCAATTTGTATATTGTGGAGGGGTGGATGTCAACTGTTTCGTATCAGTGTATGCAATTGTCACTAGTAAAAGTCACTAGTAAGAGCATAACTAATGTATATTAGGAAGGACAAGAAGTTAGTGGGGATGGAAGGCAATGAAATATACTTTGAAACATTTGTGAACCATGCTAGCATGAAGATTATTAAGCCCTAATATGGGCTCATTACCCCTTAATTGGGGCATATTAGATTATTAATGTTATTTTATTTATGTCGGCTTTAGGCCATTAGTTGTAATTATACCTCCCAGTCTCCTATATATACCAAGGAGACATTTTCATTTTGAATCATCTTGTACTTGAACATTTAAG
>SNQJ01S0023766.1:81860-95119 GCA_010110895.2 Picea sitchensis | reverse complement strand
CCAAAGAAATTCAAAGATGAAATTGAGAAGGCCATAAAGGAATTGTTGGAGATGGGACACATCAGACCTAGCTCTAGTCCATTTACTTCTTCTGTAGTATTGGTGAAGAAGAATAATGGCACCATGAGGATGTGCATTGACTATAAAGCCTTGAATAAGAAGACCATAAAAAATAGGTACCCCATTCACAGGATCGATGAGTTATTAGATGAGTTGCATGGGGTCATTTGTTTTTCGAAGATTGATCTTTGATCGGGGTATCATCAGATCAAAGTAAGAGATCAAAATATCCCCCAAACTGCTTTCAGGTACCATTATGGGAATTATGAGTTTCTCCTCATGTCATTTGGGTTGACCAACGCACTAGCTACATTTCATTCCTACATGAACCACATATTTAACAAGAAGTTGAGGAAGTTCTTGTTGTTGTTCTTTGATGATCTTCTTATATACAATAGGACATGAGAAGAGAACTTGGAACATTTAGAAGAGAGTGTGAGCATCATGGAGGAGCAGTCATTGTATGCCAAGGAGACAAATTGTGAGTTCAGAATGATAGAGATCATATACTTGGGTCATGTGGTTAGTGTCCGAGGTGTACAAGTACATAGGGAGAAGATCCAGGCCATATTGGATTGGCCATCGCTCAAGAACCTTACACAATTGCATGGATTCTTTGGGATATGAAGCTATTATTGGTAGTTTGTAAAGGGATTCTCACAGTTGGTTGCACCACTCATTGATCTCACGAAGAAAGGGGCATTCAAGTGGACAAAGGAACCCTAGAAAACATTTAACATGATGAAGGAAGTGATGAGCACTTGTCCAGTTTTATCACTTCCTGATTTCACTCAGCCTTTTGTGCTTGGGTGTGATGCTTCAAGTGAAGGAATGGGAGAATTTTTTATGCAACATAGATATCCGATAACATACAAGAGTTGGAAACTCACAAATATAGAGAGGCTTTATTCCATCTACGACAAGGAAATGCTCACCATCATGCACGCTTTGGAAAAATTCAGAAAATACTTGGTAGGTGGAAAATTTGTGGTTAAGATTGACCACAAAAGTTTGAGACACTTCTTGGGGCAAAAGGACTTAAATGAGAGGCAACATAAGTGGGTCAGCAAATTGCAGGCATATGACTTTGACATTGAGTATTTGAAAGGGAAGAAAAATGTGGTTGTTGATGCTCTCTCTAGGAAACTTGAGATATGTTCACTTGCATAGATTTCAACTGACTGGAAATCTCATCTCTTGGTAGAGTATTCCAAGAATAAATTTTCTTGTGATTTGATGGATCACAACATTCAGGATGACAAGTACATAGTGGTGGATGACCTCACTTACTACAAGGACCGCATGTACTTAGTCCCTAAGTCTACATTGAAGGAGAATATTATGAGGGCTATGCATGATGCAACTCTGGTAGGCCATTCTGAGTACTTTAAAATTTACAGGAAGATTAGGGAGAGGTTCACTTGGAAGGGCCTCAAAGATGATGTATTGAGACATGTGAGGGAGTGTATGACTTGTCAACAGAACAAATCAGAATAGACTCATCCTGCGAGATTATTATAGCCCTTACCCATCCCAAAGCATAAGTTGGAAAGTGTGTCCATGGACTTCATCAAAAGTCTACTGAATGTACATGGCATAGATTACATATACATGGTGTTCGATCGGTTGACCAAGTTCGCACATTTCTTTGCCATATTCTCAAAATACAAGGCAACAAATGTAGTAGAGTTTTTCTTCAATGAGGTATTCAGACTCCATGGGTTGTCGAAGTACATTGTCAGTGACAAAACCAACATATTCCTTAGTGCATTTTGGCAGGAGTTGTTCAGGTTGTATAGCATAGAGTTGACTCCTAGCACTAGTTACCACCCCCAGAAAGATGGTCAGACAGAGATAGTGAACAAGTGGCTTGAGGGGTATTTACATAACTATGTGTCTGGGTAGAAAAAGGCATGGATTAAGTGATTGTATTTGGGAGAACATTGTTATCAAACCACTTATCACATGTCCATTGGTATGAGCCCATTCCGATCATTATATGGCCATGATGCCCCTTCATTCATTGATATGGAATTTGGGGATAACAAGCCCTCCAAAGCCAAGGATTGGATCCAGGAGAGTCAAGACATCCTCAAGACTCTTAAGGACAATTTACAAATGGCACAAAATCAACAGAATATTTATGCAAATAGGCATAGTGTCGAATGCACTTTTGAGGTGGGGGACTTGGTATTTTTTAGATTACATCCATACAAACAGTCTTCATTGAAGAAAAGTGGTGCGAAAAAGCTTAAGCCACACTTTTATGTGTTGGATTTTCCTTATTTACAGAGCATTAGTGTTACTAGTGTTATTTTACTTTGTTACCATTAACATATATGTCATGTACTGAGAAGTAGCAACATAAAGAGGAGACAGAAAAGAACACAAGATATTTATCCTGGAAAAACCTCAAATGAGGGAAAAACCCAACAACCTTTCTTAGATAGATTTTTTTCACAAAGCAAGTCCAATTAGTTAAACCCTAGCACAAGTGCTAGCTTAACCAGAAATACCACCCCAGTTGCAGCAGCAACACCATACAAAGTTAGCGCACCTCCTCAAGGAGTAACGCACAAGAGAGAGATACCAAAAGACTGAGTAATAACAACTTGTGCAACTGTAGCTACTACGTCACCTTCTCCAAACTTGTGCCTTGCTTCTGTGTAGCTGGGAGAGTGTGAGTGAGTGAACAAATGAGCCAAGACGTCTTCTATTTATAGTCTTCTTGTCCTTCTAGTTGGGCCGACTTCTCTTCTGGGAAGGTGCCTTTTCATTATACTTTATTTTTTGGGGTTGAATTCTCTTCTAGGGTATTTCAACATCTGTTCAATGGATATCTTGCTTCCAGAATCTTCTCTGCATCCAATAAATGTCATCTAGGAGAGAAATATCCTCCCGCAGCTACCAAAACATCAACACTCCTTCTTAGCTAGGGAGGCATCTTTCACGATGTCATCATCTAGTAGTCCACTAACTACTCTGCAATCTGTTAGTAGGCACACGGCTGCTACAATGCCTTTGGTAGCTCGAATCATCAGCCACAACCTCTAGGATAAAATGATAGCACACACAACTACATCCAAACGATTTGGTAATCTCCATGACAATCAACTAGTAGCATACAACTACTGCAACTTTATCCAATAGATCACAATTGTTGCCAAGTAGTACACAACTACATTTTAGTGACACACAATCACTGCTAGTGGAACACATCCACTGTAGTAGCACACAGCTATTGTCTGGAGTCACATAGCCTCCACCAGTGGAACACATCCATCGAAGTAGCACACAACTACTGTCTGGAGTCACACAGCCTCTGCGAGTGGAACACATCCACAGAAGTAGCACACAACTACTGTCCGGAGTCACACAGCCTACACCAGCGAAACACATCCACCAAAGTAGCACACAACTATTGTTCGAAGTCACACAACCTCCGCCAATGGAACACATCCACCGAAGTAGCAGACAACTATTGTCCGGAGCCACACAGCCTCCGCGAGTGGAACACATCCACCGAAGTAGCACACGGCTATTGTCCGGAGTCACACAACCTCTGCCAGTGGAACACATCCACTAAAGTAGCACACAACTATTGTTTGGAGTCACACAACCTCCACCATAGTCTTACGACTATGTGTGTGATGTTTCTTCTCTCAACCAGTCTAACAGTGCATTACCCCCTCAGTCACCTCACACACTTGATCTAGGGAACCCTTGGCCAGAGGGGTTATCCGACATGAGAAGAGACAACACACCTCCCTCTCAATCATCAACACTCCAAGCTTGTCCCTGAAGTACTCATACTTCACTCCTGACAAGGGCTTGGTGAGAATGTTCGTTACCTGCTCGTCCGTGGATATGTATTGGAGCTCCACAACTCCTCTCTGCACCATGTCCTGGATGTAGTGAGATTTGATATCTATATGCTTAGACCTGTCATCGAATACAAGGTTCTCGTTAAGCTTCACAGAACTTTGATTGTCACAATGTATCAAAGTTGGCTCCAAATCTAGATCAAATATCACAGTTAGCAACTTCCGGAGCCACATTGCTTCATGGCTTTCCACGTTTGTTGTGATATACTCTGCTTGTTATGTACTGATTACCAATGATGTTTGCTTCTTGCTCAACCATGAGATCATGCCTGATACCAGACTAAAACAACATCCAAAAGTACTCTTCTTATCCACTGCACTCCCTGCCCAGTCAGAATTTGTATATCCCTGCAACTTCACATCTTCACTCGAGACATATCTCAATCCATATCCAATCGTACCATGAAGGTACCTCAACATATGCTTCGCTTCCATCTAATGTACTTTTTTAGTTTCAACCATGTGTTGACTCAAGCTATTCATTGCAAAGCATATGTCTAGCCTGGTGTTAACCAGGTACATCAAGGATCTAATCAATTGTCTGTACATCGTGGGATCCACCAAATATGAAGATTTGTCACTCAAGAGATTTAGATTTATCGTCATTGATGTGGTCATGGACTTGCAAACCATCATCCCAAATTTATTTAGGATCTCAACAATATATTTTCCTTGGCTAAGGAAAATCTCATCTGATCTTTGCCACACTTCCAATCCCAAGACGTAATGCATCAAACCTAGATCCTTCATCTCGAACTCTGAAGTGAGAACCCTCTTACACCCATCAATGAGCTTCCTTTACCTTGTTAGAAACAGGTCATCTACATATAGGATCAATGGGAAACCATCCCCAAGCTCATCAAATAATTGTTTGATCTAGTATGTCATGTCCTGGGTGCCCGCATAAGCTTATACAAAGCTTCCTTTAATATGCATACATGAGACTCCTTCTCATTTATCTTTGTGGATGCTTTATGTACATTTCTTCTAGCTACTGGAGCAAGTGTCTCGTCATAATCTTCTTCCTCTTACTGGGAGAATCTTCTAGCCACAAATCTTGCTTCACGCTTCCTTCTGTAGATCAAATTGGAAGTCACTAATGACTTCCCTTTTGGTCTTGGAACCACGTCCCACACATCATTCTTCTTGATGGAATGATGTTCCTCCATCATGGCATCCTTCAATTCATGCTTCTCAATAGCTTCTTCAAATATGGAAGGTTCTGAATCAATTCCACATAGCATGGAAAACATGTGTGATTTCTTGAACCGAGGCAAAATATATATCCCAGTCCTTTTGACTGGTTGTCTCCTCTCTCACTGCAGCAAGTTCTATCGAGACAAGGAAATCCTCCCAGGATATATCACATCTTCTAGAAGCCTATGAAGCTTTGATCTAGCCTCCTCAACTTATGGCACGTGTCTATCAGTCCTAGAATACATCTCTCTCCTATCTGAATCTAAGAAGGAATACTTTTTGAATGAAAGTCTCTAAGCCACTAACTCTCTCTAAGATCGGGCTCACTTTGAATATACATGCTCCTTTTGAAGGTTGACTCCCTCTGAGTCTATACGATCTCCATAGCCACCTGCTTTTGCTGCATCTGTTGACTTCTTCTGAAGTTTGATCTCCTATGGACTATGCTGAGAGGTTGCTCCTCCCTACTGGATCCTAAGGGTTGACTCCCTCTGAAATCTAGCTCCTTCTGAGTTAGTACTTGGTGTGGTTGCCTACCTCACCACTGGTGGAGTCATCTAATTCTCTTCATAGTATGGATTATTAATTCGATGTGTCTATATGAGAACATGCATCGTTTCTAGGTAGGCCCTACTCGCACAACTGACTCTTCTTGATCATCTAAAGAGTGATCAAATTAATTGTACGGTCATCTTTGGAGCCTTCTACTCCTCACAATCAATCTCCATAATAGATACTTTTCTTTGTCTTCTCCTTCACATGGGTGTGTACGTTCATGTACACAATTCTATGTCTCGGCTAGAGACTGTCTAAATAGTTTCCTCCTGCAAGTGTCATCATATCTCCTTCTGAAATCTATCACATGTGACCTGCCCGGATCAAGAGACAAGAATAACATTTCCATGGTAACCTCCATGGAATGGTTAGTAACCAATAACATATCCTAGAGGAGATCAATTTCATCTTGCAGACAAGTATATCATTAATAATGATCATTTTATTAATGGTAATTGTACCGATAGTATTCAGGTGTACCTAAAAATTTGATAGCAATAACAAATAATAAAGTTGTAAAGACTGCTATCCTAGGTACAATACTTTCTTAAGCAACAACAATATAAAATATCAAACCTGATATGCAAACCTAGAGTCTGGTGTTGTTGTCCTGCTTGAGTTTCCTTCTATCGTTCATATGCATGGAAATACCATTATCTAAAAGACAAATTCTTCATCCTTTGATGCATTTGAGTGCTCTTCTGCATCTATTGCATGTGCATGGTGTTTCTTCTTCTCCTTTTCATTTCTATCTGGACATTGAAAGGAATAATGTCCCAGTTTCTGGAAACTGTAGCCTTTGATCTTTAACGCATCCTTCTTGTAACAGGGTATCTTAGACTTATTCGGGCTACCTTCTTCCCTTTTCCTTCTCTTCTTCACTTGTGTTGCAAGTTCTTGGTTTTCCTCATCATCTACCTTTTGTTTCTTGGACATCAATCTAGATTCCTCTTGAGAGCAATCTACCCATAACTTGTCAAACTTGGGTAAATTCCTTCTTGCACAAATTCCTTGGAAAAATGGGTCCCAAGAGGGAGGGAAACCATTTAGAGTAGTGGTTACTAGTTCAACATCTTCTACTGGATCTCTAATGGCTATTAACTAGTCTGTGATCTGTGAGATCCTTGTAAAGAAGTTGGTTATTGTCTCTGACTTGTTCATAGTCACATTTCTTAGTTGATGTCGTAGGGTAATATTTTGAATGGTGTTCTTGCTTTCATAGAGTCTCGTTAGGGCATCAAACATCTCCTTTGTAGTCTTTAGTTCTGATACATTGGGTATCAGGTGATCCTTGATCGAGTTTGTTAAGATCCTCGTGTCCTTGACCTCATTCTTCTTGAACTTTGCCTTTGCTTCTTCGTCTTCGGGTTCTGGAAGCATATTTTTTACGTGATCCAATAATTCATTCTCTTCTAGAATGAGTTGTATTCTATGATTCCAGTATCCGAAGTTATCTACTCCATCCAATCTATCCTCAAATATCACATTGATTGACATTTTCGCCGGTAGAAACCCTAGCACTGAAAAACCTCAATTTTTCAAACTTCACCAAAATGCACGTTGAGGGTTTCAAGGGGTGTGCTAGGTTAGGGTGCATTGTTCTATGAAGGAATTATTCCCAACGTCCTTGGGATAGTGATCAATTATCTTGACAAAGTATTGCAACTGCAAGGTGTCGCTGTAGCGATCTTCCTTCAAGTGGTCAAACTATTCTGAAGGTAACCAGCTCTGATACCATGTTGGATTTTCCTTATTTACAGAGCATTAGTGTTACTAGTGTTATTTTACTTCATTATCATTAACATATATATCATGTACCGATCAGTAGCAAGATAAACAATAGACAGAAAAGAAAACACGAGATTTATCCTAGGAAAACCCCAAATGGGGGAAAAACCCCACAACCTTTCTTAGATAAATTTCATTCTCAAAGCAAGTCCAATCAGATAAATCCTAGCACAAGTGCTATCTTAACCAGAAATACCACCCTTGTTGCAGTAGCAACACCATACAAAGGTAGCACACCTCCTCAAGGAGTAGCGCACAAGAGAGAGATACCAAAAGACTGAGTAATAATAAATTGTGAAGTTGTAGCTACTGCATCACTTTCTCCAAGCTTGCACCTTACTTTTGTATAGCTTGGAGAGTGTGAGTGACTGAACAAATGAGCCAAGATGTCTTCTATTTATAGTCTTCTTGTCCTTCTAGCTGGGTCAACTTCTCTTCTAGGGTGTTTCAACATCTGTTCAATGGATCTCTTGCTTCCGGAATCTTCTCTGCATCTAGGAAAAGTCATCTAAGAGGGAAATATCCTCTCGCAGCTACCAAAACATCAACATTCTATCCCCTACAGGGTGATTCATATAGTTGGGGAAGTAGCCCATGAGCTAGAATTGTCGGAAGGAATTAAGATCCATAATGTATTCCATGTTTTGTGCCTCAAGAAGGCATTAGGACAATAGGTCACTTATTCACTAGAGTTACCCCCATTGGATGAGGCGGGGAATTTAGTGTTGGTTCATGAGGAGGTTCTGGAGGTCAGAGAGAGGAGACTGAGAAACAAAGTGATCTGAGAGCACCTCATCAGATGGAGAGATTTTCTAGTAGAGGATGTGTTGAATTTTTCATAAGAGATGATATTGTATGTGAACGAATATGTTATTACAATGATGAGTGTTCTATATATAAAGAACATATGGTGACCATGGTGACCATCCATCAAGAGATGCTTCTCTTGGGTAAATAATTTAATAAATATATTTATACATTATATTATATTAGCCATATAATATAAATATATTTTATATTTATACTTTATACTTTATTATATATATTTATACTTTATATTACAAATATATTATTACATTAATAATATTATAATTAATTATACTTTATACTTTATTATATATATTTATACTTTATATTACAAATATATTATTACATTAATAATATTATAATTAATAATCATATTATTAATTATCAATCTAGTAGAATGTCTTTTTTATTCTTCCCAAACATCAACACTCCCTCTTAGCACATGAGACATTCTACATTATGCCAAGATTACCTTTGAAGATCACATTTGAAGATTACATGTAGGTAGCTCTCAAATAGCTTCAACATGTCACCATGACATCCATTACCTTGCAATGCATATGTACTTCATCATGTGCACCCTTTTGACTTCACAACCAATGGATCCAAGGCCTATGGGTAGTTCTCAAATAAATACAACATGTACCCATGACATCCACTACCTTGCAATGCATTTGTACCTCATCATGTGCACCCTTTTGACTTCACAACATGCATCCAGGGCTGGTGGGTATTTCTTCAATAGCTACAACATGTCATCATGAGACTATCTAGTTTCCCACATAAAAATTGGATATCTTATGCATGACATCCAGTACCCTGCGATAACATATGTACCTCGTCTCATTAACATGCATCTAGGGTTGATGGGTAGCTCTCCAATGGCTACAACATGTCATCGTGACATTCAGTACCCTGCGATAACATTTGAAGCCATCACTCCCTCTGAAGAGGGACTACGCTGAGATTGTCCCTGAAGTACTCGAATTTCGTCCTTGACAATGGCTTTGTCAACACATTTTCGACCTTCTCATCGATAGCCACATATTGGAGCTTCACTGCTCCCTTATGCACCATATTGGAGCCTCATTTCTCCCTTTTGTACCAAGTGTCTAGCAACCAAGTGTCACTTCCATGAGACAGAGATTCCAAGTCTGATACCACACAAGCTAACATCCATTGATTGTTGAACATGCAAATCTATACATCCTCAGATATCCATAGTGCAACATGACTTCACCCCATGCAACCAAGGTCTGTGGGTAGCTCTCAATAGCTACAACATGTTCCTAGGACATCCACTCCCTGTGATGCATCAGTAATTGATCATGTGCACTCATGTCTCAATGGCAACCCTTTTTCATGTTGGATGAGTTCCACCTGTCTCAGTGCCAACCCTTTTTCAGGATGGATGAGAACACTCAGTGCCAGCCCTTTTTCATGCTGGATGAGAACAGTCAGTTCTAGCCCTTTTTCATGTTGGATGAGTTCCACATGTCTCAGTGCCATCCCTTTTTCATGCTGGATGAGAACACTAAGTGCCAGTCTTTTTTCATGCTGGATGAGTTCCACTTGTCTCAATGCTAACCCTTTTTCATGTTGGATGAGAAAACTCAGTGCCAACGCTTTTTCATGTTGGATGAGTTCCACATGTCTCAGTACCAGCCCTTTTTCATGCTAGATGATGACACTCCTTGTGAAGAGGGACCACACCAAGCTTGTCCTTGAAGTACTCAAACTTCATCCTCGAGAGCGGCTTGGTAAACATGTCAGCAACTTGATCCTCTGTAGTCACGAAAATTGATCCTCATTGCTCCCTTCTACACTATATACTTGATATAGTAATATCTGATCTCGATATGCTTCGACCTGTCATAGACCACAAGATTTTTTTACGACTTCATGCAGCTCTGGTTGTCACACCAAATGTAGGTCACCTCTAGTCTAAGACCAAATAATCCAAACAAAAGTTCTTGAATCACACTACTACTGCACATGATGCCAAATACTCAGCTTCAGCAGTACCGAGAGCCACACATGACTGCTTACTGCATCCAATGGAGCCTCTTACTCCTTCCTATAGTACCCATCTCCCTCTGGAACTAGCCGTCCAACTCCCTTTCAAGCACTAAATATCAATTGAATCTTCAACCTGTTGACTTCATCAATTTTCCTCCAGAACAAGTCTCGTCATCCTCTTCTTGTAGGGCTTACCTACAAGTCAAATTTAGTCCAATAGTCTGCAATTTCTGAAGCCAAAGTGTTTCATGACTTGTTGCACATGCATACTTAGCTTCAGTCGTACTGAGCGCCACACATGACTACTTCTTGCATCTGTCGGAGCCTCCTGCTCCTTACTGTAGTACCCATCTCCCTTTGGAACTGATTATCTGGATCCCTCTCAAGCATTGAATATCAACTGAATCTTCAACCTGTTGACTTCATCACTTGTCCTCTAGAACAAGTCTCGTCATCCTCTTCTTGTAGGTATTAACTACAATTCAAATTCAATCCAATAGTCATCAATTTCCGAAGACACACTGCTTCGCGCCTTGTTGCACATGCTACCACATACTCGCCTCAGTCGTACTAAGTGCTACACACAACTGCTTCCTGTTGCTCCATGAAACCATATTGGAGCCTAGATTGAAGCAATATGTCGTAGTACTCTTCTGATAAGGAATACTGCCAGCCCAATCTGAATTTGAATATCGATATAACCCAAACTCATGGTTGGTCACATACCTGAGACCATAATCCAATGTACCCTTAAGGTACCTCATCACATTTTTTGTTGCAACCAAATGAACCTACTTGGGCTGCTCCATATATTGACTAAGGGTGTTCACAACAAAACATATATCTGGTCTTATGGTCATCAAGTTCATCAATGAACCCACCATCTTCCTATATAAAGTAATATCCACAGTCTCTAAAGTCATATCCTGCAACAACTTCATATTTGATACCATAGGTGTAGCCATTGCTTTGCAATCTAACATCCCGAACCTCTTTAGGATTTCTACTGTATACTTCCCTTGATTCAGAAAGATCTCATCCTATCTATGCCATACCTTGGGACCCAAAAAGTAATGCATCATCGCGAGATATTTTATCTCAAACTCAGCAGCAAGTTTTTTTATTTTTCTTACACTCTGAGAAGAGTTTTTCCACACCTGTTTAGAAATAGGTCATCCATATACAACAGTAGTATTACCATACCATCATCCACAACCTTAAAGTAAAGGTTAGGATCTGCACCATTGTTTGTAAATCCTAAGCTCGTAAGAAAATTGCCGGTCATGCGATACCATGCTTTGGTGCCTTATTTAATCCATATAAAGCCTTCTTCAATTTGCACACTGAGTGTCCCACAGTTATCACGTACTTAACATAGTGTTTTGTGAATAGAAGGACCATTCTTCCTGATCACGTTGTCGTCTGTGCCACAAGAATAATTTCAGTCCTTCCGAATGTTGAAAGACACACACTTTGAGTCTTATGTCCTTAGAAGACTATGCCAGGGTCATTATCCATTGGTCAAAGTACCATGACCAGTCCCGAGAGAATGTCAGCCTGATGTTGAAACATTAACACTTAAGAATAACTTCTGAAATTATATAAAATCTCAACACTCCCTCTGCATGTGCTGACCTCCTCTTCTTTTTCATTACATGAATGTGCACAAATCTATGTCTGGATAGTCTTGCTTCATGTTGCTTCCCGCGACTATCATTATGGCTCCTTCTCAGAGCTATTACCCATGACGTGCCCAGAACAAGAAACAAGAACAACAAAAAAGAATCTCCTAGAGGAGATCAATTTATCTTGTGCACAACTATATATAGTGGCCCTAGAAATGATATGTCTTCTACTAACACACATTCATCATATACTCAATGTCATATGACTAACCATGTTGATTTTCTAGTATTAAATTAGACAAGCACAATTTTCCGCAAGTGGTAATTACTTCCAGCGATATTACTTTAGTAAACTCTAGAACATCACTAAGTAATTACACTTATAAAATATCAACTACTTAGAGACTTCGGCCTCTTCCTTAGATCACTTCCCACGTGTGAGAGAGAAAAATATGCGGGTCTATTGTTGTGTCTTTTTATAGTAATATTAAATTGATCCAAAAAAAAGGCACGTCTCTTTGAAAATTAAATTTAAAATTAAATTAAATTTTCTTTCTTATAAATAGTTGGAGAATACCTCCCGTAACTACCTAATGATTAATTTGGTTATAATCCATCCACATAGTATTTGACTTTGTTAAATTGTTCCTCCATAATACATGCGATTTTTTGCATAAATATACGTAGAAATAAATATGGAGTATATTCCTCATATTTAGGTAATTAGACTTTTTTACTAGAAATTACTACCCACCATGATTTATGGAATTCTTTCTATAATTTAGGTAGGAGTAAAAAGTAAATATGTTGTACACAGAGATTGCAAAAAACCCATAAATTTAACACTCCCGAGAGTTTACTCTACTCCCATTTTCCTAGGCCTTCCTGTGAGGGAGTCAAGCCCAGTCCTGGATACCAAGTTGAATTTCTCATAAGAGATGATATTGTATGTGAATGAATGTTATTACAATGATGAGTGTTCTATATATAAAGAACATATGGTGACCATGGTGACCATCCATGAAGAGATGCATCCCTTGGGTAATACATATATTTATACTTTATATTATATTATACATATAATATAAATATATTTTATATTTATACTTTATATTATAAATATATTATTACATTAATAATATTATAATTAATAATATTGCTTAATAATTAATAATCATATTATTAATTATCAATATAGTAGAATGTCTTTCTGATGTTGCCCAAACATCAATGGGATGCCACGTGGGAAGGCGACCAGATCTTACAACATCCTAACTTGCAGTTGCTTGAGGACAAGCAATCTCAGGAAGGGAGGACTGAAATG
>SNQJ01S0023766.1:27947-52394 GCA_010110895.2 Picea sitchensis | reverse complement strand
CTATTATAAAGACATCAATTTACATGTTTATTTTTTTACTTTTACTTAATCATATTTAAAATTTACTATGGTGGCTAGCTGATTGCCACGTATGAGTGATTAGGGTTTCATTTTCTAGGCCAACCTAAACCTTTGGCCTTCACTAGCCACTTTCTGGACACACTGCCTCCTTCAGTCCACCTCTGGGCCATTTCTCTTTCCCAACAGTTCAGGTTTTGTAAGTCGTCCTTTCGACGTTCACCAACCACGAATTTGTGGCCGTGCTAGTATATATTAACATTACATAATTTTAATTTGTAATAGATAAAGCTATGCAAAGATAGAGATATTACATAATTTTGTAACAGGTAAAGATATGTGAAGTTGCTAAATTTAATTTTATATTAAATTATAATTTTAACAAAAATTATCTTACTAATGCATTCATATTAGCATAATAGCATACCCCCGAAGCACGGGAAAGGAAACACCGAAGTGAAATGGAGTGGTTAAATTGTTTAAAGATCATAGAATTTTGTCTTTGGATGGAAAATGAATACTTCACAAGGTCCATCTTCATCCCACATCTCACAAAATATTTTCAATGATCCTGTAACTCCAAAGTTGAATCGTCCGTAACTCCAAAGTTGAATCGTCCGACTGCATGCCCACCAGACAAGATACAATCTACAATCTCATACAATCTACAATATAGAGTCTACAATGTACAAGAAACGGTCTACACTCATACAGTCTACAATATACACTCATCTTATCCAATAGTTTGGAGTTGGTGAAGTATCATATAAATTATAATTTGACAATTTATAATCTTAGCCTATCCAGCAGTTTGGAGTCGGTGAAGTATCTATAAATTATAATTTCACAATTTGTAAAAGATATTTATAAAATATGATATTAGAATATATTTTATAAAATAAAAATAAAAAATTGTTATTATTTATTTGACCTGCCACATCCCCAACTAGTTGTCATGATCAATAGGTGAGGAAAAAGTGGATTCAGAAAACAACATGGATTTGACGCGGCCATACTCTATTTCCTTCTCAATAGGTGGGCTTAGAGAAATAAGTTAGTGTGTTTGTTAAGTTACCGAAGTTGGGGTGCGACCATTGAACCCACTTACTCAATATGGCCTACCATCGACAAGTATGAATTCCTCCCATGATTCTCAGAACTTATATACTACTCTATTCAATTAAATATCTATGTTATCATATAAGAGGGTCAAGTGATTCTCATGCTTACGTTAACTTCAAACCCATTGAATAACAAACATACATGTCAACTTAATAAATTGTATACCAATAAATACTTATTAGAATATAAAATAAGCAGATTCATATATATATGTTTTTTTTCCTTAATGTAAAAACAAAGTATACCGTGATTAATTTCATGGATAAAGTCTATGAACTTAACATGAAGTTTGGATACAACAAATATAAAGTAAAAGCATGTGTTTCTTTAATATGTAATTAAAGTAATTTATCAAAAGCGATGATGACAAGTGCAGAGTCAAACAAATTCAAGTGGTAAATTTAGACAACAAAATATGTTATTGATGGAATTGATAGGAGAAACGGTTAAGCAAATTCATACACTATGTTATTAAATAATTTATAATTTATTACACCACTACCACTGTGAAGTCCTCGTATGTTTAATTCATGGAAATTGGGATAAGATGTTAAAAATCCTATTACTGGGGAAAATTTACCGTAAAGTCCACCCAGAAAATGCTCGAGAATGTAGCAGCGCCAAGCGGCAAGAGGATGCCGGTGAAAAAATACACGTGGGAGATCAGTGGGTGAAAAATGCAGGTAGGAGAGATAAGATTGTTTGCTTTCCAAATGGTCAATTCTTATAGGCCTTCGATAGATGATGAAGGCCTCCAGAGAAACCTCCCCTTAAAACACCTTCTCACTGACTCCAAACTGTCCACGCGTCTCCCCTCACTCGTTGACTCCAAACTGTTGAATAGGAGGTGGCTTCCAAGTTTCTTCCCACTAGCTTTAGCCCTGCATTCGCTCCACAACACTCATTTGTTCAGTGTTTCTTTTTCCCTGACTAGGTTGCGAGAAATAAGATGACGACACTGGACAGGTGCACTGCTCTCCAGTATTGTTGTAGCTACCATAAGGGTCACAATAATTGGGAAGCCGACATATATCATTGAAGAAATCGACGAAGAAATCTTTCTCAACAATCATTGAAGCCGACATATATCATTGAAGAAATCGACGAAGAAATCTTTCTCAAGAAATATTTTGTTTAAAGGCCATTGTGAATGTTCTTGGTGATTCCAAATGGGCCTTCTTTGATGTCTTTGATGGTCATGGTTGTCGGAAAGCTGCAAATTTCGTTGCCGAAAATATTGGGCAGAATATTGTGGATGCTATGGTCCGCATGAAAGATGAAGCAGGCGACATTCTTGAAAAGGCTGTTAAAGATGGTTTCTTAACAACAGATGCAGAGTTCTTGAAGCAGGAGGTTGGCAGCGGTACTGCTTGTGTTACTGCTCTACTTATAGATGGTAACTTAGTGGCTAGATCTGGTTTTGGTGTTCTGGGAAATGTTACAATCCAGAAAAGAAGGTGGAAATCGTAAACTCAATCCTTTTGGATTTATTTGCTGAAATAACAGTTGGTTTGGGCAATTATAAAGCTTAAGGGGAAAGCAAGCAACCAATAGCTCCTTCTTTGATGGCAATGCCACTCCTAGATAAAATGAAACCGATCGTAATTCTCATTAAAGGCGCTTTATTGAAACCAATGGTTCAATAAGGTAAGTCGAGATGATAGTGGAAGAGCCATCACTTTACAGAACTATACCTGTAGGCTACAGTATTTAGATATGGGTCCTCTCCCCTGCCTTCTCGCATGACTTGATTGAACCCCATTTATTGGTCGAGCCAAGTAAGATTCTTGGTTGAGTGATTCGATCTCCACCTTCTCCCAACCACAACTTGACAGCCATGACTCAACTCCATGTCTCATTGAGGTGTTCATTAGCACAATTAGATGGGTTCAATGATCCAGTAATGAACTAGATCACATGTTCTCACTCTAAGCTCTCTTCCGGTGGGGCGGCGAACATAATTAGTCCCGGGGAGGGTGGGGCAGCTCTCCATGTTGGTTGTTCCACCTTTATATCTTGAATAACGCTCTTAAGGGTTTTTGAGCTTTTCATAGCTTAGATTTGTGTTTCTTCTCTCTATTCACAAGTCGACCGAGTTAAAGGCCCTCGAGGCCAAAACCCTATATCAAGCATGACAGTCCAATTCAAAGCATCTGCACTCTAGCCTTTGTATCACAATAGTAATTGAGAGTGATTTCTCTTTCTCTCTTCTTCTTAATAAACCCTGGATACAAAAACCCAAGAGGAGGGCCCAGTAGACCCTGAATTGGTTCGGTGATAATCCCCTCCTAATTGCATCGAAAGAGCTTACTTTGGTGATTTTCCCCTCAAATTCTTACTGAAACAGCTTCAAAACAAATTATTTCGGTAGTATTTCCCTACTATTCTTACCGAAAGAGACTAATAAGTACGAAAAAAGCTAATAACTCTCATAGGTTATGTGAATATATTTATATAACATTATTTATATTTACTTTGGATTTTATATTTCAACAGCTTTTGACTAATCAAACTACCAGATCAATGTCGGGTGGAGTGGGACACTAATGAATGAATCGGGCGCGAACACTTGAAACTAGTTATCAAATCCTCACGGGTGGGATATGCAGGCAACTAGATTCTTCTCGGTTCTGATGGGCGATGTACTCGCTCTCGCTCCCTTATCTACATCTATTGGCTACCAGTGGAGCGAGCACATTTTTTTTTCTCTGGCAGGCACTAAGCCACGGTACTAATAACTCATTCATTCCACCCAATCATTTCTTAGGCCGGAGCCAATCAATGCTTTTTCAAGCAAATCATTTCTTTATTTGTGTTCATCCGTTCATAGCCAATAAACCGGGCCCAACCCATATATACTCAACTAAACTAGCTCGTAGACTATACTCAACTGAACTAGCTTGCAGAATTGAGGGCAGCTAATGAAGGTGGTCGGTAGGACATGTAAAACTATATGTGTAAAGGTGAAAGTGTTCCCGGGCTAACTCATTCAAGATGCCTACTAGCTATGCCTACTAGCCTTCTATAGTTTTAGTGTGCTCATAAATATAAAAGCCAATCTTTCTCTATTATTGCAGTCCCACCCAACCATTTCTTCCTCCCAGCCGGGGCACATAATTCTTTCTTAGTTTTGGTCCCCCAACCCCATGTCAACCAATATCTATTTATTCGGTTCAGTTCAGTCATTTCGTCGCAAAGCACTTTGTCTATATAAGGTGGGTTGTGGGATATAGGTTTGCATTCTCCAAAGCTCCTATCAATTTCTAATACTAATAGAAACTAATAGAAGTAGTTCCAGGCCTAAATGCAGAGCTCTTGAAGAAGCATCAAATCATCTCTACTCGCCTAGAGCTATCATTTACTTTACTCCACTTGAATAATGACTTGAGAGAAGACCGAGGCAGACGTTTACGGGTGAGGAGTTACTAACACCTTTTTTTTGCAAGGGTACAGTGGGAGACCAGGCCTATATGTTCTTTATCCCAAATGAATTGGAGAGGGGCAGACCCTATCTAGAGTCGTGTTCACCCATATAAGTTAGGGGTGGGTGGAAGCGACCAACCCGTGTAGCGGGCCTGCGAAGGAAGCGGAGGAGGCGCATACCTTCTACCTTAATACCAAAAGACAAACTTAGATTAGAAACGGGTTGGTTATGGGTTACGCATTTGCAAAACGTAGTCTTTATCCATTCATCAATTAGAGAAGCAAGAAGTACGACGTGCGTTTGTACATATAAACAAGTACCACGTGCATCTATCCACAATGTATCAAGAAGTGCCACGTGTGCCTGTTTACGACCCACTAATGTGATGGATGCATTGCTCGTCAATGTCAACGGTGAGATTATGGTCAAGAAGGTAGTAGAGATAGCCACAACACAGGTAGTGTGGACGAAACCCCAGAGCACACTCATGATGATTTTTTTTTCCATTGTACTCTTGGCTTGCGCCAACCTCGTAGATATGAAGCAAGATATAGCCATACATATAGAAATGATTACAAATGGATTTCGGTGTGCTATGTTTGTGAAGAGTGCTCTTGTAGGCATGTTGAAGTAGGGCTTCCTTGGATGTCTAATCACAAGAGAGCGTAGAGTTTTAGCATTGAACATAAGAGAGTGCACCGCTTCATCAATGTCAACCAAGATTGTTTTTTGGGAAAAACCCTTTCACCTCCTTTCATCATCAAAATGGTTTGATTGTTGTTTTTCTTTTAGCTTAAGAGGAGTTAGAGAACTATAAATGGAAAATAATATCTATGAAATATATGGACTTTAAAAAAGGCAACAAAATAAGGTGAGTAATAATAATACAACTAATTATAGTTTAAGAAAAAAAACTTTATTTTCCAACATATATACTATGGATTATGTTCGACGTTCCCTTCCCTAGCTTCTGGGTATGCTAATAATGCATAAAGAGATTTTGTTTTTCGAAAATATATATGATTATTCATTTTATGTAAAATTTCTTTAATTAATCTAAAAATATAATGTAACAATAGTAACATATAATAATGAATAGCTTTAAGGGTTACCTCAAGTGGTTTTCTTAATTTTTGTTTTTTGTAAGTTAGGAAAGTATATTAGATCCCGCTCAAGAGCAAAGTTACAAATATAGAGGTATCCAAGAGGCAACATCGCCCTAAGTAGTTCTCCTAATTTATTAAGTATTAAAACAAATAAAAAATAAATTAAAACACAAACTTATTATTAATAATGTAGAGAGAGATTTTGTTTTTTGAAAATATATATGATTATTTATTTTGTGTAAAATTTATTTAATTAATTTAAAAATATAATGTAACAATAGTAATATATAACAATGAATAGGGTTATTAGTCCTTGCCATAGGCATAGAGAGATTATAATTATAGATAATTCGTTGGCCTAGTATTAGCTTGTCCTTTAACCATAAATATTTGCATAATATCTAATATTGAAACTAGGAAACAAAAGACATTGATTTTTATATAATAAAAAGTATAATATATGTCATGATCTGATTGGATAACAGATTGAAAGTCTTATTCAAATAGTTTCTTAAATAGATGTAAAACTATCCTCCATAAAAGAAGTTAAACCACACTTTCCAATATGGTGAACCACAAGAAAAATAAATTATATAACAATGAATAATATTGAATATAATATGTTCCCCAAACACCATTCCCACCCATTGAACGGGTCTCCGGCCAGGAATGACGCAGGGCGAGAGGACGATCGAGACCTGGCCGGCTTCGAATAATATATAACAATGAATAATATTGAATATAAGATGTTGAAAATAAAATGCGAAGACTAAGTATAAAAAGTACATTTTCAATAATTAAATATATTAATTTTTTATTTTAAATTTTAACTTTTAATTTTTAAGTTGTTTTTTTTATATATTAAATGATATTGAATATAAGATGTTGAAAATAAAATGCGAAGACTAAGTATAAAAAGTACATTTTCAATAATTAAATATATTAATTTTTATTTAAATTTTAAATTTTAATTTTTAAGTTGTTTTTCTTATATATTAAATGATATTGAATATAAAATGTTGAAAATAAAATGCGAAGACTAAGTATAAAAATTACATTTTCAATAATTAAATATATTAATTTTTATTTTAAATTTTAACTTTTAATTTTAAAGTTGTTTTTCTTAAATGTACAATATACAATTTTAACTTTTAATTTTTAAGTTGTTTTTGAAAAATATACAATTTGATAATAAGTATAAAATTTATTAATATGATATTATAAAAAATTAACTATAAACCTTAAAAAGTATGATATTTTTCATTTATTTTAATTTACAAGATTAAACTAAAGTGTGATATATATAAAAAAAATAGAGTAGTCTAATTTGTTTTTTAGTTTATTTATTTATTTATTTTTTCTAGCTTGAAATTTGGTGATGAATAGTTGGATCTGGAGATTTGAGTGGCTAAGTTTGTATAATCCAAATGTTTTAGAGGTTTTTCAGCACGATGAATCCATTTATACATTCATAAATGCAATTTAAAGAACAAAAAATAGTGAAAAAATAGTGATTTTATCTAAATTTGTATAACCAGATTCAATTAAAAAAACAAGATAAAACGTTTAATCAACGCCTAAAAAAATATATTAATTTTTATATTATAAAATTATAGGAAAATTTAAATAATTTTTTATATTATAAGATTATAGGAGACTCTAAAGCTTAAAGTCCAATCCACTTGTCCCATGAGACAGCGTGGTTGGTAATGACAAGTATCTTTCTCCAAGTGTTGGGAGGAGGTCTTGAGGTCAAATCCAGCTGGGTCTCCCGGACGAATTGTAATGGCTACTTGTGATGTAAATGATTTATATCTCTAATATAAATCGAGTTAATTTCTGGTTGGAAAAAAAAAAAAGTCCAATCCACCTATTACAAATTACTGTTGTCGTTTTTGTCTCCAAAACTACTTTGAGAAAAAACCGTAAAATTTTAACTCCGCTTACCGTCTATCCGTGGACTCTTTTACATACTGAGTTGTTTTTACATGAACTCTTGCAAGTTGCTATACGCGCTGACTATTCATTAATATACGTTCGAACTGACAACGCCCCTTTGTCTTTAACCGTAGTTCCGTCTCTCTAATCAATTCTGTAACTTGGAAGTAACAGCGCAGAACACCATAAAATTTATCCCAGAATGTTATAATATCCCCAATCATCCTGCTGTCTCATCCAGAGCWGCCATCGCGAGTACGAAATCCGTCCTTCATCATGTTCAAGCCTCAAATCTCATCACGGATTTGGCTTCTCTGCACTTTTATCAGTATTGGGCGTTTCAGTTTGCTTCAGCAAGCTCAAGCAGCAGCAGTCACGGACCCAATTGAAGGTAACACCGGAACATAGTCCCAATATTTTTATCAATATTTTTTTTGCTGATCAATTCATTTCCTTTTCCTGGTGACAGTTACTGTAATAAATTCACTTGCTCAGAAGTGGAGTATACAGTCTTCTAATACATGGAACCTTACTGGAGATCCATGTACTGGACTAGCCATAGATGATAATATGAATATTGTCGATACTTCTATGAATCCTGCCTTCAAGTGTAACTGCAACTTCAATAACGGATCCACTTGCCATATTGTGCAAATGTAAGAAGTTCTTTCGCATCGGCCAGTTTGATTTTTTTTAGGTTCTTAGATTATCTGCTTAAATTAGATTTCCAATGAGCATGAAGTGACCTTTATTGATTTTAGATGTGAACCCAAAGTGGCCTCTTTTCAAGCCAGAACTGCAAAACTCAAGTAATTTAACCCATTAGCGCCCTTCTTTCTTGCAGGAAAGTTAATCAAAAGGACATACCAGGACAAATTCCGGCAGAACTGGCTAACCTGACTTACCTTTCATATCTGTATGACTGTTTCTAATTTTTCAGTGAAATTGAATACTATTCTGTCTAATGGCTGCAGGGATTTGTCTTTTTTTCAGTGGGAAAAAAAGAAAACAGGTGCAAAATAACCAACATATCATGGCTTTGGTTTCCAAAATCATTGAGTAGTAACATAATTTCACAAGCACATAGTATTACGTTCTTACAAGTTGCACTGAACACATATTATGATCTGCATCTTGTAGAGTTCATGCCACTTAAAAAAAAACCCTTAAGGTTTACTTATTCTATATATAAAGTGAGATCTTGACAGAGCAATCTGTGGAATTTTCATGGCAGGAACTTGTCACAAAACTATTTAACAGGACAAATACCTGCTTTCTTGGGTAACCTCACAAGCATGCAGTACTTGTGAGATTCTTCCCCTTTTGTTCTATGTTCTTTAAAAGGAACTTCTCTTTCTTCTTGTGTTACCTAGGTGGAGTTTGTTGATCTGCACTTTCATATAGGTCATACCACTTGAAATCATTAATTGTGTTACCTAGGTAGAGTTTGTTGATCTGCACTTTCATATAGGTCATACTACTTGAAATCATTAATTCTTATTATGAAAATTGATTTCAACTGCAACCAATTTGCTTCACTGATGTTCAATTACATTGATTGATTCAGGTCCCTTGGAGTAAATAATTTATCTGGCCCTGTTCCGACGGAGCTTGGAAATCTTCARAAGTTGATTGTATTGTAAGATGTCCCCTCTTTCTTTCTCTCTASACAGATGGATACTTATCACTTAAGGAGAGYATAAACATCAAATTGAGCACCAGGGAAAAAACTGCCAAACTGATTTGTAATTGACCATTTTCCTACTTAAATCCTAGTGATTTCCTTTTYGTATGGAATGCATATATGCTATACCTCTGAGTTTGAGAAGATATAACAGGCTATCAGTTAAGTTCATTGTAATCCAACAACTACTTCATTCAGTTTTCAGGGGAAAAACTGCCAAACCGATTTGTAATTGACCATTTTCCTACTTAAATCCTAGTGATTTCCTTTTTGTATGGAATGCATATATACTATATCTCTGAGTTTGAGAAGATATAACCGGCTATCAGTTAAGTTCATTGTAGTCCAACAACTACTTCATTCAGTTTCCATGGAAAAAACTGCCAAACTATTTGTAATTGACCATTTTCCTACTTAAATCCTAGTGATTTCCTTTTTGTATGGAATGCATATATGCTATATCTCTGAGTTTGAGAAGATATAACAGGCTATCAGTTAAGTTCATTGTAGTCCAACAACTTCATTCAGTTTCCTTTATATCATATCAGTGGTTTCCATGATCGCTAAAAGCAACAACAAAATAAAGAAAACAGGAATTATTTCTCGCTTGAGGGGTTTTATCCTCAGGACCTTTAAAAACAGGAATTCTTTCTTACTTGCGGGGTTTTATCTTCAGGAACTTTGCGTCAAACAGTCTTGATGGGACACTTCCGCAAGAGCTTGGGAACCTGACAGCATTGCAAGAATTGTAAGTCTGATTGGATTTTGTCATATCGATATACTTCTTCCAATGGGTTGCTTGCATATGATCATGGGAAGTATATGTACATAAAATAATCCACGCCTTATCCAATTGATAGGGGTATTAAGATAACAAAATTGTAAAATTGAGAGTATCTGTGATAAGTAAATCAGTTTCTTTTTGAAGTAGGTAATTTAAAAAAAATGTTATCATATTTTTAATTATTGAATTTTATTAATTTTCAACTATTATGATTTTAGGGTTGTGGTTTACTGATTGAGATAAAGTGTCATGACTAAAGACTAAGATTTAAATCTTAATAGATATACATGCTGGAAATTAAGTAATTCATTAAGTTTATTAACTCTTAATTATTATGATGTTTAGATCGTGGTTTAGTAATTAAAATAAGGTGGCTTCACACCAAACATTAAGGTTTAAATGTCTATAAATACCTCTAAATTAAACTCTTCACCAAGTCATGTTAATGGTTTTATTTAACATTTTGTTGCATTTGCTTGTTGTTATTTGCCCTATGAGGAAATGGAAATAGGAAAAAGATTTAAGGAGTGTTATTTGGTTGTTCCCTTGTTTTAACCAAAAGACTAAGGAGGACATTTGATTTTTCTCTTGTTCTRGCAAGGAGACCTTAGCAAGTAAGATAGTGAGAAAATGATGRTTGTAATAATGGTGACTCATTGACGCCTTGGTTGTTGTGACTCTCATCTTGTTCTATAAAGGACTTTCTACCTCTTTGGTCTAAAAATATCCTCTTCTCTTGTGCATTATTCCACAATAGTTGTGAGGGTTGGTTTGCTAGTGCATATAAATTTGAACATACTGTGATCCTTATGCCAATGGTGGAAAGTTGAAACCAAAAGGAAGTGGTCTCTCCTACTAAAATAATGGTTGATTGGTCGAGGATGAGTACGCTTGCTTGCTTGACCTTACCCTTTTCCTTTGTGGTATGTATTGTGTGGGTGCATGTGTGTGTAACAATAGTGGGATATTCCTATCTTGTGGCATTCTGGAATAACTTCTACTACTTTAAAATATCCATGCCATCCCAATGAAAGACRCCTTGAAAATGTTTATACAACTACAAAAACCTCCTATCCTATCCTATAACATGTTCTACTCCCTTGATCTAGTGGGGGCTAGCAAGGGTTTTCGGTCTCAATCACCATGAAAGAATTGCACCTATGAATATGTAAGACATTGTTACTAATGAAGTTAAGTATAGAAAAAATGCAGAGTTGCAAATGTGAAACTTGAAATTTCATTAAATGCTTGAACAAGTTCAATTCTCAAGAGGGGTACATATATAGTTATCTATTCTTCCAAATTTGAATCCTTTATGACTCCTTAGTTCCTACTCTAGGTAACACCTCACATATCTTGTTTCACTTTATCACATATGGACACATATTTACAAAGTAATCATTGCAACTAGCATAACCCCCTACACAGGCGAAGGGGAACATTGAGAGGTATTAAATGTGAATCGAGTAATGATGGGTAAGAAGGAATCTTATGGTAAATTTTCAATGGGAAGGAGGTGGGTGCTAAAAATGGAGGCCTACATATAGAGGTGGGAAGCTCGACAGGGGTTGAGGAAGTTGAGGAGGGAAACCTAAGTCTTGTTTTAGCGAAGGAGGAAGATTTGCATGTGGAAGCGAAGCAACCATGCATTCGATGCTCCATCTCATAATGATTTGTGATATAATGAGATGTTGATATCTCTACGAGAACACAACTCACTTTTTGGACAATAGGATAATGAAGGGAACGTGAAGCTGTAGATTCCATTGATGTCTATTGTGAAGGTTAGTTGTTTGAATGAACATGTGATTAATGATGGCACATTTCATTTCTATTGGGCATTACTATGAGTCATTACTTGTTTTTCCCTCTAGAAACATAATAGTTCAAGGTTAACATGGATCTATGGTGGTACAATCTCAACATTGAACAAATGATTTCATTGTCCCTTGACTAACATGAAGTGATTATCTTAATGAATATATGGTTTCCATTAGACTCACTTGCGAGGACGAAGGCTAGCTCTGAGAGACTTCACATGAAAGACAAGGCTACCATTGCCATTGTTATTGAGTTGCATGAGGCGAGAAACCCCACGATGAATTGTTGTTGTCCATTATATTATATAAGGAAGTCAATGAGGTCGTCAAATTAATTGGACAAGAAGAAGATTCACATATTGGCATGCAACATTCTTCAAAAAATTAATAACAACATTGGATTTCTATCACGATTTTTTTGTGTCAATGAAAGAAGGTGCTTAATAGATTTAGAATTAAGATGAATATATGATAATGTAGCCATTTGCATTGTTATTTAGTAGTTCTAAGTTTACTAGTAGCATGAAGATAGCTATGTAGTTAGTTACGTTGTGGTTGAATAAGAGATTGGTGAAAGTATGAATGTGGTTATATAAAATATTGGTGAAAGTATGAAGTTAGTTATGTACATGGTTAGGCTTTAGTTTAGTAATAGGAACAACATCAAACAACATTATACTAAATTTGTTTGAATGTACAAGCTATTTGTGTGTCAAACAAATGATGACTAAACTAAACATTTGAATAATTTAAAGCATAGAGCTATTGTGAATAGATCGAGCACGACAATTAATGATCAACCAAAAACATCGTTGCCATTTGGATGAATTGCTATTAAAAAAAATGGCAGGGGATCAAATAAATGTGTCGTGCATATAAAATAATGTCATTAATAATATAATGTATACCTATACTATTGAACCTTGGACATTAATGCAATTATTAAAAGGTGCATCATGTAAAGACATAAATTTATGTGAAAGGTCACCATAAGGCCTATAAATGCCAAGGCCATTCGTCAATTGGTTCTAGTACAGGTGGTTGAGAGGAGAAATTGTTATTCTTTTCACCCAAGTTCAAATCCCACTTGTGACATGTTTTCTCTTTATGAAAGGATTGTTGATGGGGGTTGGCGAGGTACTAGCAATCTCACTCCCGCTTACGGGCTTGACGGTGGAACCAATTGTTTTCCAAGAAAAATAAAAATAAAAATAAAAATGCCAAGGCCATTCATCATTCAATTATTCATTTATATTTATAGATTTATATTTTATTTCAATTTGGAACTTTTGCAAAAATACCTTGGGTTTATACACTTCAATGGTACTAGAGCCCAACTTGAAAAATACTGAATAAAAATCACCTAGATGAATGTGATGCCACGTGTCGTCTTCCTCCTTCTAGCTCATGCAAAGGTAAAATTTGAATGCCATTTGTCCTCCTCATGTGCAATGTGCTCTCCAAGATATAAAAACCTCAAATAAATAATAAAATTGCTTGGTCAATGAGGTAGGGCGAATCTCCAAATGTGTGCATGAATGACAAGTTTAAAGCTCCATGATGAGGGTGCTATTTTAGATAAGCAGGAAAATGCCAAGTGTCTTCATTAGTTAACCCCTCTACAAGCTTCTTGACCAAGAAAATATAAAATAACTTCCTTTAGCAAGTGTGCCCTTGGTTCTTGTGCTTCTGATAACAATTTTAACTAAATAATAATCATGAAGTGATCCTTCAACAAGCGTGCCTTATGTCCACTTAACAACTTCCATCATAATAAAATATTCATCCATGCATGTACCCTTGAAGAGAGAGAGAGAGAGAGAGAGAGAGAGCCCTTGAAGTTTGTGCATGTATGCCAACTTTGACCAAATCAACCATGATGATCTCACCCTAGAGAGTGCACCCTAGGTACTTGTGCAAATATGTCTTCATCAAATCCATGATATCTCCTCAAAATATGTGCAAATGAACCTCCTTTGGCCAAGTCAAATTACCTTCTAGTCACTTCACATGTGTGCAAGGTGTGATCAAGGTTATGCAAGGAGTGGATAGGTCCTTACAATGGAGTGCACCACCTAAGGATGTGTGCATGAGTGGATGAGGCAGATGGGTGAATTGGAGGGTCAAAACCCTAGGGTGCATGAGTAATTAGCCTCCCTAGTCAACTCAAGGCTCAACTACCTCCTCAAATCTTATGCCAAAGGATAAGGATGAAGCATGAACGATCTAGCACATGTGAACACAGCCAAGATGAGGTTAGGGAGAACTTGATTTCTTGTGTGACATGTGCCAAAGGGGGAGTGCCTAGTCTCATGTGTACCACATAAACTTTAAGTTATAATCCCTAGTGAAAAATTAACAAGTGAAACTTAGGGGAAAGTCCTTAATGAAGGTTTAGAATAATAAAGTACTAATAGGCCAATACTTAGGCACTCAACCTAAGGT
Organism: Picea sitchensis; assembly: GCA_010110895.2. Classification (NCBI taxonomy): domain Eukaryota; kingdom Viridiplantae; phylum Streptophyta; class Pinopsida; order Pinales; family Pinaceae; genus Picea; species Picea sitchensis. The sequence goes on along the minus strand of SNQJ01S0023766.1, from coordinate 38,053 downwards.
TTAGCACTTAATTAAAATATCTTAAACCAATTAGGTGTGTTCACATTGTAAAAAGTGGAAATATGAGAATTGGGGGGTTAATGTGGTTTAGAACTTAGGGAATTATAAGCACAATGTACCGTGCGCCTTCTAGGAGATGGAGTGAAGTGGAATGTAAATGTAAAAGTGACTTTTCCCTAGGAAAAAGGTAAGAATGTGACGTGACACACAATTTACCTAGGCAAATTGATGAAATGTGATGAAAATGTAGGAGTGAAGTGGATTTCAACTAGGCAAGAGTGATAATATGCTTGCAATAAACAAATTGCCTAGGTGAAATTATGGAACATGAATGAAACTACTAGGTAAGTACATTGCCACACATAGAGGACACTCATGATCTAACTATGCAACACAAAGTGAAAGTGACTTGGACTTGACAAGGCGATCATCGTGATGTTGGTCCATAGAGAACATGATGCATCACTGAAGCAACCTCCACCAAAATCCCAACCTTTGGAAGGCTAGAATGATCACACCAACCTGCACAAAACCCTGTTTACCTCTCATGCAACTCGAGGGGTAACACGTGGCATTAAAACTATGGAAAAAGCTAGACACAAGACAAAAAGTGCAGGATTGAAGTTTAGCAATTCATGTCAAATCTATGACCATAAATATCATAGTAAAAGCAAACCCTTTAGAATTCAAATGAAGATAAACCGAGATTTGTTTCACCATATAAAAGTGAGGAAAATAATCAACGAAGATCAAAATTTGAAGGTAAGAAGGATAATAATTGTTGCAAAGAATAAGAAGATGCCATAAAGTTTCTATACATATACAAAACTTGGAACTTCAAACTAGATGTTATGCTCTACCACACAATGGGATGGGTGTGGTGTTAGGAGCTAAGTGGTTGGTGCAATTGGGTACTTATGCCACAAACCTCTAAGAAACATTTATGGAATTCAAATGGAAAGGGAAGAACTATAGGTCATATGGGTTAGTGAGCCTATATCACAAGGTAAGGGAAACATAGTCAATGAAAAAAAAAGGGTTTAGAGAAAACCTATATACACATCAAGGTAATTTGAGAAAATGTCATAGTTATAGTCACAAAGACTTAGCATTAAGAGATGAGATAAAAGAACTCAAAATTTGCGTGCATGTCTCATTCATTAGAAACATCTACTTCTTTCCCATTTATCACTACAAACAACCCTCACAAATATTCAAAAACAAATCCAGAATCAAGACGAATTTCCACAATAAAAAATGAAATCACATATAAATGTTTTGAGGACAAAGCATTTTGAAGGGAGAGGTAATGTTATGGATATAAAATAACATCATTAATAGTATAATAATTACATAGATTATAGAACCTGGGACATTAATGTAATTATTAAAAGTTGAATCACACAAAGACATAACTTTATGTGAAAGGTCACCATAGGCCTATAATTGCCTAGACCATTCATAATTGTAATCACCATTCAATTATTCGTCCATATTTATATATTTATATTTTATTCCAATTTGGAACTTTTTCAAACATGCTTGAACTTATACACTTCATAATGGATGAAGAGTATTGTTGGACATATTAATGCTCACAATTTGTGGAAACACCATTAAAGAAAAGATGAACTATTTTATAAATATGGAATATTCATGTGTGTCTCTACTATAACCATTTTTATGACTTTCATGATTGCTTATCAAGCCTTGCATGTGCTCTCTTTGTTCATTCTATGTTGCAATCTTGCCCCTTCAATTTCTATTTCACATTTTGTGGTTGCACATTTTTTTGTTACCCGTAATTATCCAAAATTCTCAAGAGATGCAACAACAAAAGAAGGTTGAATTTGCATCTCCCCACATTGACTATTGCCACAAAACCAATTCATTGTCCATGTCATTGACTTATGCGTAAACTAGTGGCTAAAAACCTTGGCTGCCTTTGTTGCATTTGCTTCTCTCCTTTAAGCTACCTTACGGATTAATGTGGGTGCACCTTGTTCTCTCATTGGCATATGCATACTTCGGTATGCTAAACAAGAATATTATGAACACCCTTGCTGTCAAATGATGGGAGGAATGAACCACTTGATGCTTCAGAGACATGTTTGCAAAGGGTGGTGATTTGATTGTTCATGTATATTGAGTAAGTGGTTTTTGCGTAATAGTATCAAAGTGACGACCCTGTGAAACGTCACAAGGAGTATTAGCCACTGACCATATGGCAAAAACTAATAGGTGGCCCTGCCCTTTGTGCGCCATGTATCCTAATGTTAGTATGACATTTGGAGTTCGGTTGTACAGGTCCCTAACTTTATTGCCTCCTAGCAGTATGGATTGTATTGCCCCTGCCATTATCACCAATACCCTTAGCAATATCCCCTCATAGCGTTTTTCTCTCCTGAGGACATTTATCCTCTCCCCAAAAGTACATCTTATGTCTTCTTTTAGTTTTTGCAAAGAAAAATAGTATATTGCAAGTGTCCACTACATTGGTACCTTGTATATGTTGCAACAACCCTATAGAGCCTTGTATGTTGCATCTATACCTTAGAGATGTACCTCATACATGTGCCCTATAATTGTATTAAGTATCCTACTCCTTTGCCCTATATTATACCCCATACATAATGCTCTACATAGACCATGTGACTATGTGCCCATCGAAAATGCCCTACACTTACAACATATACTTTACATCACCAATAATGCCATGTACACTACCACCTTACTCCACCATACATGTATCCTAAACAAAACAATGCTTTATACCACTTATATTTTCTCATATCATGCTCAAACCATCCTAATCCAATAAGTTACAAAACATCTATCAACTCTAACCGAACCATCCTAATTCAATAAGTTACTCATCATCTATCAACTCCCACGGTGATGCTTCAATGGTAATGATCATTGATCAGTGCCAAACTAGACCAACCTGACACCATTTCTATCTCTCCGCGACAAGGGTTATACTTCCTGAAATGATACCCTCGCCGTGAGAGAACGGGACCTTCTACTACATATGAAAGAGAATTTGTTGTTCTAGCGCGCTGAACTGACACAAGATGCATCCAACAGTTGTTTGCACAGGGCCGCCATAAATCGAATACATACATGAAAGATCCTTCACTCCCAGAACAGGGCTGCCATAATCTAGGATAGCCTGCCATGGAGAACGACATTGCTGCAACGGAGATGAGCTCCGTCAACACGGTTGTAATACCTCTCTTCAACAGAGCGTTCGAGGGTTTTGGAGTCCAACAATCTTCAACGGGTCCTACAAAACAGTCCTCACATTCAACTCAAGGAGCCCCCAATTGCGGGAAGTAAGAGGCCTAGAAGACAAAGTAGCGGGAGGTATGGAATCTGGAAAGTAATAATTATAGGAATGAATTTTACCGAGGCTGTTTGTGAAGCCATCTTCACCGAGTTAAACCGCGAATAAAGGTTGTTACTAACTTACTATTAAGATGCATCATACACATCAGTTCCACGGACTAGGGCCGTTAGATGAAGTTCAACACCAGTTTCTGGTAGACCATCAAGTTCAAAAATAGATTTCTCGTTGTGTAAGAGCGGAAGCAACTCTGGCACTTAAAGACAATGCATGACTTGGGCATCACACTCCTAAAGTTATTAAGCATGCATAATTATCTCCCTTTTTTTCTCTTGTGGTTCACTGTGAAAAGTTGAGCTATAACACCGTGAAAAGATGGGAAAATATTCTTAGAATACAGGCCAATTAAGAAACAGTCCCATGACTTTAGACTTTTTTTTTTGAATCACGTGTCTGGGCAACTTGATAGTGATGAAGATGATGATGAGCAGATCTATCAATGGTCCACTATGTTTACTTTTGCTTTTATTGAAAATAATTTAGTATAAATCAATATATCGATGTAGTACTAGAATTTATATCACAAAACTAGTGGCAAAAAGGCATGCCTTAAGCATACTAACCACAAATGCTGTGAGTTAACTATCCCGAGCAATAGACACACAACAGTAACACCATTATGCATTCATATTGTCATGAATATCACACTATAAAGATTTTCATTATGCAATATGTTTTTATATAGGCTAACACATACAAGAAACTGTGATTAGCCTAACATTATAGGTTCTAAACTAATGATTGGGTCATACACATTATTAGAAATACAATAAAAGATTATCATATAGGGGTTATTATGATGAAAGAGATGGCCATTAACCAGGGATTATTATGATGAAGGAGATGGCCATTAACTACTTTAACGCCCTTCTTAATGGTCACCTCACTGACCACGAATCCAAGTGTTGTTCTGAACTTTTCGAGCTTATTCTTTCCCAATGGCTTGGTAAGGATAGATGCCAAGAAATAGGACACGTTCTTCAAGGCTTGTCTTTTCGTACCCTGCACGTTATGTGTGTGACATGCTCCCTGCAAATGTCAGAGACGAGTTGGACATGTGTCAAACTCGTGTTCAACACATGCCCTAGCGTATCCTGATGTGTTGAACATGCATACATGAAAAGGGGATTCACGCAGGTTAAAACAGAGTTAGAAAAAGCCACTTTCCCCTCTTTTCTTCACTTTCAGTGACAGGAAAACACTCTAGCATTGTGTAGGTGAAGGAGAAAAAACAGAGTTGAAGGGATTCCAGGAGATTTGAAGGCATCCTAACTTCCTAGATTTGCCATATCTCCAACAACAACATTCTTCTTCATTCATACCACAGAAATCATGGCTCAATCATCAAGGGCTGCTAGTATAGGTCAAGGAAAGGGAAGAATGTCAGTGTCGGTGTTGTCCCCCCTCCTCCAAGTTCATCTATTTCTGTTACTGCTCCTTCTGCTGCAAGTGGAGCTGTCAGTGCTGTGAATAGCTCTTTTATATCAAGACAATAAGCTCAAGAAAAAAATATCCGTTGTGGAAATATGTAACTAGAAAACAAGGGCTGGGGGCAAAGCTTGTTGGGGGAGGAAATGTTGGTTGGACATGTAATTTCTGCCATGTCGAATTCAAAAGCACCTACTATCGAGTTAAGGGCCATTTGTTGGGCCTTAAGACAGGTCTTGAAGCATGTAAAGTGGTAATTACTACTTAATGCAAAAATATGACAAGAGAGGATGCTATTGGCTTGGGGAAGGTGGCAACCATAAGTAGGGCACGCAAAGATAAGGATCTTCTTTCATTCTTCAGGAAGGCATCTTTTAAAAGTGGGAGTGGGACTGCATTTCAGCCAACAAGAAAGAGGCCAACTCCCGATGGTGGTCCAATGGACAAATTCTTTCAACAAGAGCGGTGAGAGGAGGTTGATCTTACCATTGGGTTCTTTTTCTATCTCAACTTCATTTCATTTAATTTTGCATGGTCTCCTTTGTCTTTTGAGATGTGTCGTGTTCTACTTGAAAGGGCTCCAACCAAGTATGTGTCTTCCAGTTTAGAGAAGCTTAGAACCACATTGTTGGTTAAGGAAAGAAGGAAGTGTACAAAATCCTACCACCTTTTAAATCATCGTGGCCCTCATCCACTCATGAATTTCATGGTGTCATCCTAGAATGGACCAATCTTCTTGAAAGTGGTAGATGCTCTTGGAAAATAAAGAATGCACAATATATGGGTGAGTTGGTCATTAAAGCCAATGAAGACGTAGTTGTTTATTCTTGTCTGCAAATTATCATAGATAATGCACCCATCTACAAGGCTATTGGCATGATTGTGGAAACTAAATATCCATAGATGTTTTGGACACTTTTCATTGTTCGTTTTTTGAATTTAACACTTAAATCTATTGCTTCAGATTTGACATGGATGGGAGACTTAATTGATGATGCACTCCATATCCGCAATGTTGTAAAAAACCATACCAAGGCCCTCACAATCTATAGAGAGTGCACAAATATATCATTGTTGAAGATTATAGGTACTTGGTTTTTCTCCTCATTTGTCATGCTTAAGAGGTTGAGGGGGTTCATGACCGCTCTAAGGGCCATGGTTATTTTTATTTTAGTATTTTTCGAGAAAGACGGATCAAATTGCTTTAAAAAGTGTCAAGGATATAGTGTTATATGATGGTTGGTGGGAGATCTTACCATTAAGATCTTGGACTGTATTATTTATTTGTTGCTACTTGCAGACATGGACCAACCCATCTTAGGAGATGTTTATGAGGGGTGGGATTCCATGATCGAGTCTGTGAAGGATGTTATTAGAGAGAATGAGTGTCCTTAGTATGGGACATCAACAAAGATCTTGTTCACCACCATACAGGATATTCTTGTCACCAAGGGGGAGAAGGATTGCACACCTTTTCATTTCTTGGCTCATTGGTTAAATCCCAAATGCTAAGTAATGACTGGCTCAATGGTGGGCCTTCAAATAGATTCCCTTCTCACATGGATAGAGAGATTTTATAGAGGAGGAATGAAACATTTAGAAGGATATATCAAGATAGAGCATCCCTTGATGAGGTGGAGGAAGGATTTGTAGAGTTTTCTACTAGCATTGGGAGATTTGGAGGCTACGATGTGCTTAGAGAAAGGGGGATTAAGAAGCCCTATGCTTGGTGGGGAACTCATGGGGTAGTGTTCACTATTCTAGAAAGGTTAGCAATGAGGTTCCTCTCTCAAGTTACTTCATCCTCTTGTTGCGAGAGGAATTGGAGCACACATAGGAATTTGCATGCTTTGAAGAAGAGTAGGCTTGAGTAGTCCAAAGCAAAGACAATGGTGTATGTGCACTCCAACCTCCGTCTTATATATAGGACGTGGAATGAATGGTTGATGGGAACGACAAAGATGTGGGATGTATTTCCTAATGATATGGATTTGGACAACAACATTGAGTTGGCATTAGCCAGCTTGGATCTTAATGAACCGGTGCTAGAGCTGGTCACTTTTGATGATGGTGATTCTTTTGATGGGTCATCCTCCACACCAACAAATGTAGGTCTTGGATTGAATATAGAGGAGAAGGAGGATGGAGGAGAGAATAGTGTCTATGGTGGTGAGCTTGATGATTTTGACATGGAGGAGGACAATTGATGAGCTATGAGATTCTGCCATCTAAGGTTCTAGTATCTACCCAATTTTCTATTTGCCATTGGCATTCCCACCTATAGTATTAGTATCTACATAATACATTTTGATTACTTAGGATATATGTTGTCTGCTCCATGGGTTTGTTATAGTGCAAGTTGTAGGTTGGTAAAAGCTCGACCCAACCACAAAGCAAGTGCTACAACTTAGGAATCCTACACCCAATGTCACCTCGATGTGGGTCCTGCACTTCAAGGGTGACTAGGTCACTCTAGGGAGACAATCCCAGTGACCCTAGGGGGAGTGCGAAGGATGAAGGGAAGTGTAAGGAGAAGTCCCTTGGAAGGTCAAGCGATGGAAGAAAAGATTGGCTGAAAATGGTAAGTGAAGAGAGGTAAATGGATACCGAGTAAAGAGATAGTTGTCGGTGCACCTGTACCTGCCCGAGACACAAGAAAAGACACTTTTCCAACCAAGTATAGTAATGGATCAGCAAGTTAAGCGTGCTGGCCCTAAAATACAGCAGCATACAAGTTAGTAAATCAGCAATAGATTACATCCAAATCAACAAGTAAAAGGTCTATACTAGCTAGTAATGTCAACAATAAAACTAGTAACCAATGTGGACCGAAAATAACACTTCAAGACTGAATAAAGATGGCTGTCATAAAAGTAAATTTCTGCAGCAGTATATCAGCCTTATGGCTGTAGCATTCAATGAAGTACAACAAAAAATCCGACCATCAAAAAGTGCCCAAAGCTAGCCCAATAGATGTGTTATCGCACAATTTGTACTTGCCCAAAAGCCAAAGGCAAGTGAACAATAAATTAGAGTAACAGGAGGTTGTCCTATCACTGCCACCTAAACAAGACACCTCTTTCTCTTTAGGGGTAGTACCCTAGGGGAGACGTCCTCGGTGACCTGGGGGTTTGAGAAGGCTTATGTAAGAGTATCAAGAAAGTCACACCCTTCTCACAGGTCACTTTGATCAGAAAGTCCCTAAGGTTTTAATAAGATGAAGCAAAGTATTATTTAAGTGTACCTGCCCAGAACAAGACAACAAGAAAAATATTATTTGCAAGTACCAATTGATGTTAGTGCTTCATAAAACCATAGACTTAAATAAAAAGCATAAGCTGATATAGAAGATGAAGCAACATAAATATTTATAACAACAATGCATATATAGTAATATCTTCACAATTATGCCTCAATAAAGCTTCAATAATGACAAAAAATGACAACTTAAACTTGGCAAAATGCTAGTATTTGTTAGAAGCAATGAAGGCAATGTAAAATCGGCTTTAAAACTTGCTTTTAAGGTGATTTTGCTGCTGTTATAGATGGCTGTAGCAATATTTTGCAACAGCAACAAGATAGTTAGTAGGTTAGTTCAATATAAGGTTAGAAATGGTTAGTAAAGATCTTGAAGTAGATGGTTTAAAGGTTGTTTTAGTCAATCAATCACTTGTAAGGTATGAACTAGTGCCTTTAGGGTAAATGGAGTCACTATTGCAGCGACAATTCTTAGAGGAAAACAAATGATAATGGGTGAGCTAAAGGAAGAGGGAGGATGGTTGAGGTGTTAGTAACCTAAGGCCTCAATCATCCAAAACCCTAGAAGGAAAAATTTGCTAGGAAGTAGGTGGCCCTAGGCCCTAGCGATTTTCCTTCTTCTTTAGGTCAAGCAAGAAATAAAAGTATGTAAGCTTAATGTAGCATTAGTACTAGAGTGCTATTGAGGTAGGGGTCTAGTATATCCTTCAAGGGAGGTGTCTTTCTTCTAGCAAAATCAAGTAGGTGAAGAGTTATTAAGAAAAGAACAATAACATGTGCTTTTCTCCTAGGGTTTCACACTAACAATTTCATAATCTTATAAATGAACAAGTAAATACACCATAACCATTCAAAATAAAGAAGGATTGCAGATTTCTACTTACATCACCAAGAATAATCTAGTCACAAACCCTAGTTGAAGACTTTCCACCATGAAAATGCAAAAATACACCAAGATAAGCTCCCTCCAAAAGTTGCGCACCACTTAGTTCAACCAATAAGCCTTAAAAGAGGCTGAATTTCAGACCTCACACTTGTGTGAGTGAAAGGTGATGAAAAATATAAGAGATTTTTCCCTTATTTATACAATACAAATGACCTTTAATTACATTTTAGGTCAAAAAAGGCCGACATGGCCAGTTTACATCAAAAATCCAGTTTTACATAAAATTGACAATAAAAACCCTAATTTCATCTTTTTAGGGTGACGTCATGCCCCTCCTAGGGTGACGTTGGGCCCCCTCTTGGAATGCTAGGCCTCCAAAGTGAAACGTTGGGGCTCAAAATCCCTCAGAAACTGCCACACGTGCCAACCAAAGCTATCCTCATGCCTAAAACCCCCACTGGATGACGTCAAGGCTCAGAATGATGACATCAAGGGCCTTCAAGGGCCAACGTCATGGTAGGAGGGTAAGACCCCCCCGGGTCCAGGCCTGCCAAAGTGCCTCGGGTGGAATGTCCTCCCTTTTCTCTGGTGCAAGCCTCCAGTATCCCTCTGCCCCTGACTGGGGTCTTAACATCCATCTGGTGGGATTTTAGCCCTATGGAGGTCCGAGCTAATCATCTCCCCATATGTGCCTGTCCGTCAGGCATGGTCCTGCAGAAACAACAAGTACTCCCTCCATGGGCTCATAAGTCACATGGATCATAGCAATATCAATCACATTTAATAATCAAGTTACCCAAATATGTGCATCAAACCCCCATTTTTCCGAGACAAATGCTCAAAGACGATATGCTATTTAACAAGCCAGTTTTGGAGAGGGTCTCAGGATGTCCTATTGAGCTAATTCTCCTCAGGTGTGGGGTGTTTCCAGGTGAAGACCAATCTAGGTCATGTAAATGCATGAGATGGTGTAGGGGATGTTTAGGCAGGGGGTGCAGTGATAACAAGGAAATGTAGGTCTTATCTGTGGGTACCTTTGTAGAGGGTGAGCTGCACCTTGTCATGGATGCAATTGTTTCCTAGCCCATTCAATGCCTTTTTAGTCTTTGTCTTATTGCTTTTTCTTTC
>SNQJ01S0023765.1:0-55294 GCA_010110895.2 Picea sitchensis | reverse complement strand
TGAAGATATAAGTCTTTCAAAATAAAACATTGTGACTAATTAGGAGATCATAAAAAATGACTACCATGTATGGCATGTTAATCACATCCTTGTGCCCACTCCTAATGAGAAAACCTTTGAAGATGAGGATATCCATATTAACATACAACCAAACATGGAAGTGAATCAATGGAAGTCTTTATCAAGGTTGGACACTATAGGAAATATCCACTTCACTTCTCTTGATATGTCCGGACTCCTAGAGATTAACACTTCCCACCCATGGGATCAGCTTGAAGTATCACAAGATACACTGGAAATTGCACCAAACTTCATCAACTACAATCGAAGGAATGCATAAGTCATCCAAGAACTCAATCCGATCTTTCCTTCCAGAAATACATTTTCTACATATGAACAACATGCATTCAACATAATCCTCCAACACTTACAAGCAAGAGAACCAAAAAATCGATTGAAGATGATCATCCAAGGCACTACAGGAACAAGAAAATCCTACCTTATACACTGCATCAAAGATGCACTATCTTCTCAAGCAACAGTTGGTCATAGCCCAATATTGCTTCTTGCCCCTACTAGAGTTACAACATTTAACACACATGCAACCACTATACATGTAGGACTTAGAATTCCTATCAAGGACATGAGGCCTTTACATGGTCAGTCCCTTACAATGTTCCAAGAAGAGATTAAACATATTCAATACATTCTAATTGATGAGATGAACTTCATAGGATCTAGACTCTTTGTACAGTTTGAAAGTCTCTTGCGTGAGGCATTTCCAAAAAGAAACAACTACTCATTCATTTACCGCTCAATAATTCTTGTGGGTGAATTGGGTCAACTACCACCAGTGGTGGACAAACCTATTTATGTGGGAGAAACTCCATGGAGGACCTTATGGACAACCTTTAACACTATAATCAAGTTGGAAACAATATTTCAACAACAAGTCATCTCTGGCACCCAGTTCCTCTTCCACCAATTGTTAACCAACATTCACGATGCTACACCAACAATTGATTATTGGAACCTCTTTCAGTCTAGGACTGACAAATTCTTATCCATTGAAGAATGTCAAAGGTTTGACACTTCAATCGACCTCTTTGCAACACATATTCTTGTGGAAAACCATAACAAGATCATGCTTCAATCCTTGAATATGTCAATCGCATGAAGTTCCGCAAAATTACTTGGTGCTTTATAAGCACACCAAAAGGATGATGACCAGTTGGAAAAACATGTCTTGCTATGTATAGGCCAACGAGTTATTCTAAACTGCAATTTATGGGTCCAAGCAGGATTAGGCAATGGTGCTCTCAGAGTAGTCATGCAAATTGTATATGCACTTGGAAGTAACCCCCAAATTTTCCAACATATGTTGTTGTGGCATTTGATAAATACATTGGCCCTCCATGGGACCAAACCCAACCAAATCATGTACCAATTCCACCCATACAAAGGAGTAACAAGAAACAAATCCCCCTTAAGATGGCCTGGGCATTGACTATACATAAATCTCAAGGAATGACCTTAACAAGGTCTACCATTGACATTGGAAACACTGAATGTCAAGGCTTGACCTTCACGACAATGTCACACACTACTACTATAGAAGGAATGTGCATAACACCATCATTCTCTTTAGAACACTATGAAAACATGAAGGATATTGCTTATGTCTCACTATGAAAAAAATAAGAGGCACACTTATATTCTTTATCACTTACCTTCTAGATTCTTCTATGTTGTAATCATACTTCCATACATGAAATGTTGGACTTGGTCCATACTTCTATACATGAATTGCGACTTGATCAATACATACATGAAATTAAATTGTGTCAAATACTTGCTAACAAATATCTATCAATCATACTTTGACCTAAATACTTTGCAAAAAATCAACTTTCCTATTCTCCTTTATGCATAGAAATGATTAATATACCATTACAATGTTACTCATGAAATAATACACTTATAAAAAATTGAAAAAAATATTCTTTACTTTTCTCTTYGGCTTTATCTTTCCCCTACTTCTGAGATATGCTAGTAAATATATATTTTTTTACAAGTACACTTTATTTTTTGGTTGGAGTGAGGATTTAACAAATTACTACTTACACATGTTATTTTGGGGATTTCCAAGAACTTRGGCTAGCGATGAAAAACTCCCACTAGTTAACTACAAAACCAGAGCTCAGCCAACATAATTTTAAACTATTTTTAGAGAACAACTACACATAAAAATTAAACCAATAATCTGAATAATGTAAAAATTTTTGAGAAAAAAAAAAAACCAAAAAAGTACACTTCCAACATGAATGATATAATGATAAGATCTAAATCACAGATCTTGATTTACCCTGATCCCTTCGCTCAACATCATAAGTGTAAAGCATAAAAAAAARGCATCATGGATAATATTTTATTCATAACAAAAGCTTTCCATTTGGCTAATAGCTTWTAAATTGCCTATCTTAGCGTTGTTACCGATGTAGATTATTCCGCGAACACTCAACACACTGTTCAGAAATCATGAATGATGGTGCCAGGACAGGGTCCTCGAATTCTTTGAAGACAAATTATGTGGAATTACATGAGGGATTTTGTGGTTTGAGGGCATTGGGAGTGGGCGGAACGGGCAAAACTCAGTCAGTTCGTTCATTCGTTAGTGAACCCATCCAATCTGATCGAGTTTTCCCGGCTCCGCCCATTCCTACAGTCCTCACTACGCATCCCTTGTCTTCCCACACATACTACATGGAAAACTTCAGATCCGTTGTCTGTTGAAGCTCCAAGGTATGCTGTATTAATGCTCTCCAGTTGCTATTTTTTTTAACCAATATGAAATTGATGTGGGTTCTTCAGATCTACAGTTACTTGTTCCGATTTTCCAGTTTTTATTTATAGATTCCGTTGATGGGTGTAAGATTTTTTGCGATTTTCCAGTTTTTTTTTATAGATTCCGTTGATGGGTGTAAGATTTTTTGTGAGCTTTTACAGTTTATGGGATTGGTTGTCTGGTCTCTTTCATACCGCTACACTATCCTGGTTACAGTTGTCACAGCTGACATGATGGTATGATAATGGAGCCTGAGACTTGTGGCAGTTTTTTTGTGTTGGTCCATGGTTCCTGACAACAGGATTAAGGCATCCTGGTTACAGTTGTCACAGCTGACATGACGGTATGAGAATGGAGCCTGAGACTTGCGGCAATTTTTTGTGTTGGTCAATGGTTCATGACAACAGGAATCAGGCATCTCAGATTTTTATTGTGTTTTTTCATCACAGATTTTCAGTTTCCTGCTGCTTCTTCTGTGGGTTTTTATGAATTTTTTCTAATTTTTGTGTTCAACACCTGGGTTATTCCACTGGTGAAATTTTAAAAATAAGCCTTCAGGGTGATTGACACTTCCACATAGCCGAAGTAGTCATGGATCTGCCTAACTTGTGAACTTTTGCAGCTGTGATCTAAAATAAGTTTGCTGAAAATTCCGAGTTCATTCACCATTTTCCGAACCTCTTAATAAAGGTAGTTTAGAGCAAATGCAAATTATGGTTTGTGAGAGAATTAGACCCACTTTGCACTGGTCATTATTTCAAGATAAATTCTGATATGTATTTTTTGTCAACATAAATAAACGAATTACAAAAGTAATTTTGAAGCATTTGCCTTTAAAAGAATGAGTAAGCTTCCAACAACAAGGAGAAGTTAGTTGGAAGGCGTATTAAGTTAACCACAAGGTTTCTGTTTTTTGCTTCTTTGCAGTGTTTGGCAATTGTAACAGTGTAGAAACCCTTCAAACTTGACATTTAAGTTGAAATAAATTGACTATAGAATAAACACTCCTCAAACCTGACACCCAAGCAAAATGAAATCTTCGCTATGCAATCCAACCCCTTGAACCTTTTCTCAACTACTTCCAAGATTTAAGAAAAAAGTAAAGGTGAGGTACATCACAATTGATAACATTTATTAAAATTTAATCAAATTTTGGTCACTTTTCACCTAACCCTAGTTAGAATTGGTTAAGAGATTGCATACTGAAAAATCTCAATTTTGGATTTGTATTACTTTAATTTAGTCTAATTGATCTACTATGATTTTTTTTTCGGGATTTGTGTTACTTGAATTTTGTCTAATTGATATACTAGCATGAAAAAATTCAATATTTGAGGAAACGTAGACATAATTAGTCAAATTTACAAAACTCAAACTTGAATTTTGAAGTGATGGATAACCTCCTTTAAGCTATTTCCTGCATGTTGGTATAATATGATGTGAGAGATATGTAAAGCAGTTTATGCAATAAATATTAATACTGGTTTACACTAGTGACGGAAATGCAAAATGTTTGACTTCAACTCTTTGGTTTGCCCACCAGTGGAAAACAAAAGTGTTAGCATATGCTAATTTGGTTCATTACATTATGTTAGAGCTCATTTTCGTTTCGAAAATGGTCTGTGTGAGCAACTTGGATTCTGTTTAAAAGATTCCTTTACTCATACCCACCAAATGAAAAGATTCCTTTTTATGTTAACTTTGGACCCTTACTGCAGATCAGCCTTGTGCAATCCTTGGATTGAATTTGAGGTGTTTGGTGTCAGGCAGAAGTGGGTGTACTCATTGCTCTGGAACTGTTGTGGTTATAACGAAATGGGAATCAGAAACCGTGAAATGCAAAAGAATGCATCTATGCAAGGTCTAAAGCTAAACTTGTTCTGTATTGCATGATCATTTTATCTAAAGCCAAACTTTTTCCGTATTGCATGATCATTTTTTGAGGTCTGAGTGGAGATTCAAACTTTGATTTTGAAGATTTCTAAATAATGTATTGGAAAGAGAGCCGCCCCTTCTTAGTGAAGGTTGTGTCTGTCCATTAAAATTTCTCGTGTTTTGCTGTGTTGCATGGGAATTCCCTGCGGGCTTGGGGCCTGTAGGGGAAGTACCTGTTTGGGAGATGCCCCCAAGGAAAGGGAATGGTCCTTAGACGTTTCCTACCAAAACTAGGTGGTCTGGGAGACATTTCTCAATGGTTTTGGGGACATCTAAACTCCTCTTAGCCAAATTGGTCTCCATGCAGCACCCGCCTCCTAGAAATATATTCACTCACTGGTTCAATATTCAGAGAAGGACAAATATCATCTATTCTTCTATTTTTTTTTAAAGTGAGTGAACAATTTTAGTCTATCAAATTGTATTGGTTCTACATAGATAAATAGTATCCATGCAATACTCTACATTGACAAATGTTAGCCATGCCAACCTATATGTTTTTTAATGAGATTATTGCAAGAACAATTTTGATTTCCATGTTTTATTCCCCATAAATTTGGATACCTTTCAGCTGTCCTTGAAACCCGTCTCCTCATCCCCGGTTCCCTAAACTCAGTGCAACGTAGCTTATTTGAGATAAGTAATGAAGGCGTTTGAGTCTTGACTGTAGGAGTGATAACGATAACGATCTCAAAGATGATTTCTATGGACTTGATTTCTTTGACCAGGGCATTGCATTTGTCCATGTTAGGAGGTAGGACGGGTTAAATCGACCAGGAAAATAGCTATGTTGCTCTGGACCCGTCTCCCCAAAAAAATTGTGTATTCACAGTTTCCTGGTTTCTAAGACATGGGGAACCTTAGGAAACTTACCCAAATTGTTGGGGATTCTGGATTTAGGGATTTGCTGGCTGTCCCCAAGATGTTTTGGATATATCTCAAGGATGTTCTAGACAGATTTTGGGCAGATTTTAGAGATTTTTCAGGTAGATTTCGGGGATATTCAGGGCATATATCTTCAGTTTTGACAATCATGGAAATTGACAATTGGACAATATGATCATTTTTCCTATCCATTATTTTTGTATTGCATTGAATCTAAATCTGCAGCTCAAAACATGGGTTTTGTATGATGAGTTTCAATTTGGGTTTTTGGTGATTTAAATATTGTATTTTCAGCAACAACATTACAACAAGCAAAACTTCCATGTCAAAAAAAACAGAAAATGCAACATTTCAAAGCGCTGATCTTTGTGGTCACTGCTCTTGTTCTTCTCATTTTTCTGGTCATCTATGCCAACCTCAAACATTGTGAAAACGATCAAATAGTAGTCACTTTGATTGGGTATTAAATGTTTGAATAAATTCCTATTCAATCACCTTCTTAATCCAAAATATAAATCTAATCTCTTTACAGAAACAAAGTCTTTTATAGTGGTTTTATAGTGGTTTTCAACACAGCCGAAAAAATCTGCAAAACCTATTGAGAAGGAAATGTCTTTTATGTTTTATCATACTCATCATTAACAAGAAATATGAGGAAGAAAAACTGTTATAGAGATAATTCTCACTTAAGTTTCCTAAAACTAAACTGCATTTTGCTAATATGTAACTGCCAATAATAGAATGTAGCTGTACCCTTGTTTAAATTGCTAGAGTTTTTTCATGATCGACAAGTTTTTTCATGATTTTCAAGTGTAAGGACTGTAAATAACTTGTTATGGATACAAACTTGAAGCAATTACAAATATGTTTATAGTGAATTATATATATATATATATATATATATATATAATTACCGTCACCAACCCGCCATCCCCTGAAAATTTTGGGGTTCGAGACGCGTCCCCGTCCACCCGTCCAGAAAACTAATGCAATATAGGAAAATAGTTGTTTGATAATCTGTCGGTGTGTATATTGTTGCTAATGTAGAAATTATTCGTCAGGGCTCTGAGTTTACGTAAATCAGCCCATGTTGTATTAATTGATATGTTGATATATTTCATACTTGTGGTCTGCATGAGTATCATAAAAACTCAAAGTTAATGCAATGTCTGTCTGCCAGCTAACTACTCAATGTTTAATTTGAGTTCCAGGTTCACCAGGTTCATTTTAGGTTTTAGCATGTGTAGTAGCTTTTAGATGTTTAGATGCATCTAAACCTGTGAAGTACTAGAATGCATTCTGTAGTTGCTCTGGTCATTGGGCTACTGTTTAGAGATTTGATTTACAGACAGTGTGTCCAGGTTGGTTTATTAACAGTCYAGGTGGATTTTGTTGAGCCCAATTATTCCGGGGTCCCCCTAAAGCTTCTTGAGACGTCGAGGTCCCCCTAAAGCTTCTTGAGACGTCTATTTTGGAAAGATTAATACATGTTTCTTGGCCGGTTTATTTTACGAACATGCAATTTCCGGCCTAAATTTCCACTTTAATAGCATAGAAATTGATGGAACACTTGGGCAATGGTTTTGAAGAGAGCTTTGGATATGTTAGGAAATCCCCTGTGTCTATTGAAGAACATTCTTAAGCTGATTTTTACCAAGCTGTTAAACTGGTTTAGCCGAGGCATATTACCATCCCTTTGGATCCCTCTTTCCCGTTTCCTTCCACAGTTGCCCAAAATTTCCTGCACAATCCACGAATGCCAATCTTTGGGATCTGTCAGGAAATGGATCCTTTAGATGCTTCTGCTGCTGGAAACAGATCTGGCAGCGGGAATACAGTCTGGATTAGCAAATCCTTGGATCCGATCCGCGCTAGATCTCAGATTGTTACACTAGGTGGCGAATCTGTTAACTTGGGGTAAGAATATTACAGAGATGTCTTGAGGTCGGCCGTCGATATTGATTTGGCATTGCTTCTGCCTCTCGGCTGTAGATGGGTTGTCAATGTGTGGTTTGCTCCTGGACTATGTTATGACCTGGCATCCCAGGGGTGTACCCTCTGCACAAAAATCACATGCGCTGCTAAATAACCAACATAGATTCATTTAAATCTCAGATTTATCAAGTTTATCGAGGGATCACATAGATTCATTTAAATCTCAGATTTATCAAGTTTATTGAGGGATCAACTATCTTGAGGAAAACCTCATTATATTAAGATTTCATATTTTTAGCTGTGTATGTAACATGGGAATTTGCAGAGGGTTTCATGCACAAAAATGATATGTTTTTTTTTTTCCTTGGAGAAAACAGTTTCATTGTTATTCAATATTGAATTAAAGAAACTTTTGAATATAAAAAAGGTCTTAAATGTGCCTTATACATAGTCTCAATATACACTTCCACCATAATRCTGTTGTATTACAAAACACACACTTTGAAGATATCTAACAAACTGCCATCGCCTATTGTATAAGCCTTACAGTTTCTGAAATAAGTAGTTCCAGAAATTTACAAGAAGGAGATGTTGTTTCAATTCAGAACACATATACAAGGATATCAATCTGCATACAACTTTTTTAGAAAATATAAAATTGTCCATTGCTGACCAGAGTATCCTTAAAAACTTCCTCAAATTATAGCCATTCAGGCTGCAACTCCAGAGCTAGTTTTGAAAGTGAATCTGCCAGAGAGTTGTACTTTCTATGAACATGTAGACACTTTAGCCAACTGAAATGTTGCTTAAGAGACATAATCTTCATCTTCCAAGGCCTTAGGATAAGAGCATTTAAGTGTGACTTCCCATCAAACTAGTCTAACACAACCTTCGAATCTCTAACCACCATTAAATCTACAATGTGACATATCTTTGCAAATGAAAGAAGTCCCCATAAACCAAGAAGTTCAGCCTTAATATTGGAACCCACACCAACAAGAAGTTGTGCTCTAAAGAAATGATGTGAACTTAACTTGAGAACAATACACCAAGCCCTCTTGCAGCAGCACCATCAAAGAACCCAATAGGCCTATTATCAAAATACACATGGCTCATAATGAAATCTAAACAATCATCTTTGTTTTCACCTGACAAATCCTTGATAGCCAGGACAATTCTAGAGCTGGTCATTGCATCATTCCGAGGGAAGTCCTCAAACATGATTTTGTTTTTGTAGCGCCATATACCCCAAAGCACATGGAAATGTACTACCCTGTTTCTAGGAAAGGATATGAAGTAAATTTTCATCTAGTGAAGGTTAATCCCAAGTTTCCTTTATCTTAAGATGTCAACAGACTTCTTTCCAGATTACTTGCGTAGTTATACAATGGACAAACAAGTGCATGGTTGTCTCCTCAGCTTTTAAGTAGAGTGTGCACACTGAGGNTTCATCTAGTGAAGGTTAATCCCAAGTTTCCTTTATCTTAAGATGTCAACAGACTTCTTTCCAGATTACTTGCGTAGTTATACAATGGACAAACAAGTGCATGGTTGTCTCCTCAGCTTTTAAGTAGAGTGTGCACACTGAGGGCTCAATTCCTCCCCTATGCCTGTAATTTTCCCCAGTGAGGGACACGATCATATAAGCAAAGGCAAATAAAGAGAATTATTTTGACGGGGATCTTGACTTTCCACTGAGATTTGTGCCACCATACAGGTTCTTCCACCACATCTTGTGTTATAAGAGCATCATATGCTAACTTGGCAGTCACTGATCTCGTGGATTTGTTCCAAGAGCATACTACATTGTCCTCATCATTGTTGAGTGTAACACCACTGCTTCTTAACATAGACAGAAAACCAAACCATTCCTCAACCAACCCACCCTCCAAACCAAGGCCCTCTGCGGAGAGCCAATCATGTGTATTCGATGTATTTAAAGAAGATGTGGAAGTAATGTGTGCCAAAGAAAATACATGTTGCCCTTTTAAATGTTGAACCAGTGCATCCGATAATTTGTACAAGGGACCACAACGAATAAAAGGGTCTTGACCAATCAGTGCCCTGGTCCCATTGCCTACTGACCATGCCAACCATCTCTTCAAAAGGTGCAAAGAGCCCATGAAATTATTCCATAAATTTGAAGCCACAAGAAAATTGTAATTTTCAGTGTGTAGCCAATAAACCACCTCAACACCTTTCAAATATTTTTTTGACAGTACCTTGCTCCACGGATCAAATCCAAACAATCATCGCCAAAGAGACTTTGCAACAAGGGCCTTTGCAAAACATTTCAGGTTTCGAATCCCCCACCCACCCAATGCCTTGGGCTTTGGAATCCTGTCCCAGTTGGCTAAATGAAAACTAGTGGGTTTCTTAGCACCTTTCTAGAGGAACCTAGAGAAGATTTGACTGATTTTTTGTATGATCTTTGCAGGCCCCTTAGCTAAACTAAGCTAGTAAAATGACATGTTTTGGAGAACTGATTTGACTAGAACCAACCTACCACCTAGGGAAAGCCATCTACAAGTCCAATGACCAACTTTCTTCTCCACCTTCTGAAGAAGCCAAAGCTAGTGATTGACCCTATAGTCATTAGGTTTCAAATAAAAACCAAGGTATTTCATACCTTGATCCAACTTTATAGAAGGGATTTCAAAGGCCTCCTCAATCCTTTTGAGCAGTGCATCATCTAAATTGTGAGTAAGGAAACATGATTTCTGACAATTTATCTCCATACCAGAGCCCTGGAAAAAACTTGTTAAAAGTTCTTTGAGTACAAGCCACCCTTCAGTAGCGCTAGCACCCAGGATTAACACATCATCCACAAATAACAGATGTGAGATGATGAATCCTTTAACAACTTTTATACCCTTGAATTTCCCATCTGTTCAAGCCTTCTTCAGAAGCCTATTGAGGCCTTCCACCACTAATAAGAATAGTAAAGGTGAAAGAGGGCAACTCTGCCTCAGTGCTTTGTGGCTTCTAAAGAAATCAGTTGGAGCACCATTAACCAAAACTGCAAAAGTGACACTAGAAACACATCCCATAATCCACTGTCACCTCCCATTTGAGGCCAATTTGTATCAACTTCATCTGAAGGTAGTGCCAACTCACCCTATCAAAAGCTTTCCTAAGATCCAACTTAAGTATAAGTGATTTCATTTTCCTTGTTTTAATTGAGCGCATACATTCCCGTGCTAG
The DNA here is from genome assembly GCA_010110895.2 of Picea sitchensis. NCBI lineage: Eukaryota > Viridiplantae > Streptophyta > Pinopsida > Pinales > Pinaceae > Picea > Picea sitchensis. The sequence goes on along the minus strand of SNQJ01S0023765.1, from coordinate 44,490 downwards.
CCCAATTGCATAAAAAATCAGCCTGTCTTCTAAGGCGCCAAGTTTCTTCCTCCAACGTCAGGATCTCTGCCTTCTGCTTCTCCAAGGAACTGATATGATCCTTGTCTAATATGGAAAACATTTGGGAAGGACACCTACAGAAAATCTCTTCCAGTTTCTGATCTAACTGCCAAAGTTCATTATGAAGCTTCTTCTTTTTCTCAGATTGCCACTTTATCACTTATTTTTGAGCTTTTTTAACTTCTCCACAAGCAACCTCATAGCCGATGAGTCCTTCCACCGTGCCATATAATTCCAAGTGAACTCGACTAATAAGTTGAAATTTAGTTTAGTCAACCATGCCCTATTGAATTTGAAAGGTAAGATAATCCGATCTATGGACTCTTCAAATTGAAGAAAAATTAGATTATGGTTGGAGAAGAACTAATTTATAATCCAAGACCTACATCTTCCCAAACTCTCTAAAAACCTTCATTTATAAGGAACTTGTCCAATCTCTTAGAAATACCCATTGAACCCAAACACCCATTCCTCCACGTGGGGTTATTATGACAAGGTAGGATGTCCACTGAGCCAACAAAGGTAAACATGATTGAAAAGTAATCTAACAAGGGATCCATCCTAGCATGTTCACCCAAAACATCCCTCGAAGACAATGTAAGGTTCATATCACCTCCTATGATTAAAGCCTCTTCCATTAAAAAGCCATAGGTCTCCAAAGGCTATCAAAATGAAGCCCTATCCTTATAAGGGCCATAACAATTCAACAATTTTACCTTCTTTGAGACGTCTTTCAGTTTGCCCTCTAGAAGGATACTTGCAGTGGTAGCAAATGCAAGCAGGTCAGCAACCATAGGGTTCCAACCCGTGATCAGACCCCCCCGATCGTGCATTTGGTTCCAACGCTACACTCCCAATTTGGACAACATTTTAAGAAAAAGTATTTTGCCTTATCAGAGACAACCATAGTTTCTTGTAGAAATATAATATCAGATCACACAGAATTAATCAGACGTTTGAGAGTTAATAGCTTAGAGGGACCCCCAACCCCCCGCAAATTGAGAGAAGGGATGATCATGATTTAACCCCAGAAGTGGGTTTCATTGCTCTAAGGGCCCTTTGAGAGGAAGGAGGAACATGATGGGGTTGAACATTAGGCGGAGGAGGGATGAAATGAGCCAGACCTCCATCAATGGCTCCTTTCTCGATTATGTCTAATATTTTACCCGACTTTTTCCTCACTATGACATTTGATCTATCTCCAAACCTAGGAAGAGGTTGGAACCATGTTAAATAACCAACATAAATTTATTTAAACCTCAGATTTATTGAGCATCTAGAGGGATCAAATCCATTGAGATGAAACTACACAATTATACATATTTGCATTATATTAGGATTTCATATTCTCTATGTATGTATATTATAACACGAGAACACATTTCTTATTTCCATATTCTCAACTATATTAATAACATGGGAAGAAATTGCATAGTCTTAATAACATTACTCAAAAGCAAGAACTATTATTCATTACAAGAAATTCTATACTCTCAACAATATTATTCTGCTTTATATTATCATTTTCATGTAAATCCATGCTATAATGACATGCAAGGATTATTATTCATTGGATGAAATTTCATCTCAAGTATATTATTCACAGTTGCATTATATTAAAGTTCCATAATCATCGTAGTAAAAAAGAAATCCATAATACCAACAACGGATCCATCATAAATCTCGGATCTATCAAAAGCCAAGACGAATCAAATTCCTTTANATTTCATCTCAAGTATATTATTCACAGTTGCATTATATTAAAGTTCCATAATCATCGTAGTAAAAAAGAAATCCATAATACCAACAACGGATCCATCATAAATCTCGGATCTATCAAAAGCCAAGACGAATCAAATTCCTTTAAGTGCAAATCTTTTTTAAAGGGCAAAATTTTAGAAAAGTATGCACCTAGAGGGATTGAATCTCTCTTTGTGCTTGATATACAAGTGGTCTAATCTCAACTATAGTATTCATATTCATATTATTATTATTATTTTTATTTTATTTTTTTTCCGAAAAAAATCATGTGGTGTAATCTCAAGTACAATATTCATATTATTCTTTTTTTTTTCCAAAAAAATCATATTATTCATATAAATTTGCATATTAATTCTAGTCACATATTATACACAACAAGTACCACTATTCATCCTAAGAAATTCCATACTCTCCACTATATTCTTCATACTTGCGTTATGTTGACCTTTTCTTATGTCATTATGCAATTATTATTATTAGTTGGAAGAAATTCTCATTGTGGTATGTGGAATCTATTTCATTATGGAGAATCTCTCTATGATATGCTAACTTTGGTTGATATGATTTTTTTTAATGTACATATTGTCATTTATTTATAATTTAGCTCTCAACAAGGTAAGGTATTAATAACATTACTTGGAATTTTTAATTTTCACTTAAATCTCATTGTGATATTTAGAATCTATATTCTTATCCAAAATCAACTAATCGTATGTTAATTTTAGTTTATATGATTTATTTTTATTTAATTTATTTTTGTTTGATTTGATTATTAGGTCCACCATAAAGTATTTTTGTTTTTTGTTATTTAATTTTTTAGTCAACATTGTCAATATTATAGACTTGACACATCTACTCTACCTAATGAGATAAGGCTAAAGAGTGCTAAGAAACTATATAGGGCTTTTATGTATTGAGTTGCATTTTCTATATTACATGTCAAAATTTGGGAACACCTAATTCTTTTACACATTATATATAATTATGACCTTGAAGATATCCACTTTCTTTCCTATCATCTATTATCTTAAAATGAATAAATGTTCCTTTGCTCCCTATTACGAGTCTTTATTCTATAAAATTGTTACCCTAATTTTTTTAGGACACAAGTTTCTGGTCTAAAAGAATATGTAAGAGGTCCATCTTCACTAGCAATAATGATACTAAGACAAGATATCAAGTCCCATCCTCCTCAACAACAATGATACTTAAGTAGATATAAAATTCCATAGATATCAAGTTCAATGAGACCTTTGCTCGCTAATGACAACAATAGTAATCCATAATTTACTATTATTGTAGTGTTTCACACATTATCTTTTATTTTTATAAAAAATGTTTGTCACATATATTAATATGATCTATCTTTACCTATGTCGTTTTATTATTTGGGTTTTGGTGACACCTAAAATGATTATCTTATCTTAACTAGGTATATTTTGTTAAAAGTTATCTTGTGAGTCAACGATATAGCTGACTCATTGTACAAATTGGAGTAGAAGAGGGTGGCCGAGATCAACAATGTAGAGTCTCCTTCGGTGGTTGGTTGGGCATCTTTGGTGGGCGTATAAAGGTGAGAATATTTGTTGGGAGTCAATGACCTTCCTTTAGAAACCCTTTCACATATCACATGTTCTATCCTAATTATGAGGAAACCCTATTTTGTTTATAAACTTTAAACCAATATTAAAGACAAAATTTTATTTTGGTCTTAAAATTCAAACCAAGATTAAGGATAAATCTTTTTAGAAAATTTATAATAAGAACAATTTTTTTTGAATTTTTTTTGAATTCTTTTTAAAACTAAGAACAAGTTATATTGAAGAAATCTACATGGTCATGAATGAATCGTTTTGAAAAAATATATTGTTGGAAAACTTGACAAACTTAGGATGGATAAAAAGAAGGGAAGGATATTTTATAATGTTTGAAACTGTACCAATATTGAGTATTGATTTTGTCAAGTATAAAATTAATAACTAAATTTAGTTGAGGTTATAAATTTATTAAAATTCATGAGTTTTCAATAAAACGCCACATTTCTAATTAAACAAATGAGAAGAAAAAAGGTGGATATTTATGGAGTAAATATACCAACAAATTGCTCTTGAACGTGCAAAGGTACAAGGCACATTGATAAAATGAGGGGGGGATTGGAAATCTCATTCCTTTGTAGTGGTAAATATTTCAAGAGCAACCCTACCTAAGATATTAAACATATAAATTGGGTTGGATTGAAAATCTCATCAATCTGCAATGGTAGAGATTTCAAGAGCAACACTATTGATGATACTAAATAGATAGATATAGTTAGTTTTGTAAGCTATCTTAACTTTGTAGTGTTGTACAATGTAAAACAAATTTTGTTTTAGACACACTAGTTTCAAATGCTTTGGTTCTAGTTGAGTTTCGTTATTGGATTCACGTCCTCTCCTAAAAGGAAAAAAAGAAAAGAAACAAAAACCCAGAGGATGACAATCCTTTGAGCCAATGTTGTTGGATGATAAAGAGGAACCAAATGCAAAAAACCAGTAGACTCCAATTTCATACAAAGGATACCAAAGGATGCCCCACTGTACATGTTGTAGAATCAATGCCCTTTATGGTAGATAGAGAAGACAACCATAATACCTTGATGACCCGGTAGCTGCAAATGAAGTCCCTTAAGGGGGCATGAAGATATTTCATGAATCTGAAAACTCCAATTCCGATAAGAAGTTGGCAAACAATTTGATTCATGGACCTTTGATTTCTCATACAAATCATGACCTCCAATTTTTGAATTACCATAATTCATTATGGAGCCATCTCCAAAGGGGTGGCATGAGGTTAAACAAAAGAAGAAGAAAAATATAGGATTGAGGACTGTTTTTCAATGAAACATAAATGTAATGTACATTAATATGTAATATTAATTTTGTCATTGCAACATTCATCCGAAAAGTGTAGCTTACACACAATTTTTGAATAGAAATGATGATTTTTTCATTGGGAAAAAAGAGTAAGAAATCAATTCTACATGTCCCATGGAAACCTAGTTTTTAGTAAATTATGAATCTCTTTTATGCGGTAATTGAAATATAGTTATAATAAGAAAATAGCCTCTAGTCCATGGCAACTCTTTTTTATTTCCAACAACTATAAATTCTAACCAAAACCTCGTCAATATGAAAATTGGATATCAAAACTTCATTAACCTCTCCTTTGTTAGTCTTGACTTTACTACTCCTAACGAGCACAAATTAGAAATCTTCAATGCATGTCATAAAAAGACGCGACTCTGTAGTCAAGGTTACAATTTTTGTAAATATTATAGTAGGATATATTTCTAGAAAAACATGATGGTTGATATTACTAGATATGACTGCATGGTACCTTTTACAATTGATTTCCTAAACCACTTAAAGTTCCAAATTGAAAACCTTATTCTTTGAGTTTCTTCTCAATTAGGATAAACTTTAAATTATTTCATTCAAGATGTATATGACAATGGTTTGCATAGAAAATCATGATCTTTAATTGATCTCTACACTAAAAAAATGATATCATTTTTTCAAACCATTATAACGTACATTCAACTTGTTTTTACACTTACATTCCAAGACTAGGGAATTTGTGTCTATTCCTTTTAAAAATTAATAAAACTTGGACACACTTCTGTCATATTAAAGGTTTTGAAATTTTGGCTAAAATTCACACTTGATGAATTCTTTAAAAGAGATAACATAGTGTAATATTCTTTTCAAGATAAGGATACACATTATTATCCATATGCATTTGTTTTAGTGAAATTCTGTATAAGATGTGCTATCCAAATTTTAGGGTGAACATGTTATCAATCACATTTTTTTCTTTTCAAATGAAAATCGTAGTGTGTTTTTAATTGTCAACATAAAAGGTTTAAACCAATAATAGTCTTTCATAATGATATATGACTTTGCCATTTAAATTTGATCCTCGAAGGCCATCTAAATACTAAATAATGATCAGACAGGCCTATTTAGCACATTGTGACAACATTAAATGATATATATAATCGTTAATGATAGGCGTCGTGAAAAAATGCATGTGAAGACATCGCTTCTATCACAACTAATAAGGATTCTTTTATCATTGAAAGTAGACTAGGGACTTTCCCTATTGTTCCTAGCCAAGTGTCTACTTAGGTTTATATTAGTACTTTTAGAACAACATCATGCTAATCAACCATTGTTCTTCTTGATAGTTGCATCCAATCGTCACCATAAGCTTTTGCACATTATATTATTTTTTGTACATGTTGAGAAAATAACATCACAAGTGCATGAACCCTTTGTAACCCCAAAAAACTTTCTAAAAGAAGAGAAGGCTATGTATATTATATATTCTATGTAAAAATACAAAATGAAGCCCTCTATTTATAACAACGGGAAGAGGCCCGACATTTACGGACAACTACATCTTGGCAGACAAGGACTAGCCTATGTAAACTTACAATTGTCAATAGTTGGCTTACAACTATTGCAACTATGTATTGATAGCCCCTCTTAAGTGAAACATAGGAAGTAAACAAAAGAATAAAAAAAATGGATCCCAATAATGAGGATTGCTAAGGTACCCAAGTACAAACTCTAATACTTGAGAAAATGAGAAAAAACTGTAGGGAAAAACCCCTCCCCAAAGGAGAGAAAAACAACATAAAAATATGTGAAGGTAGGAGAATTTAAGATGAACCCCTAAATACAACTTCCTCCACCACAAGCATTGACCACAATTGAAGAAAACAAGGTGATTCCAATGGTTTAGTGAAGATGTTTACAACTTATTTTCAATAGGCAAATACCCCATGTTGAGAATATCATTTTGAATGAGCTACAATATGCAGTGCATATGAATCTCAATATGTTTTGTCCATTGATGCTCCATTTGGTTGTGAAAAACATGTATGGCACTTTGATTATCATACTAAAGAGTAGTCGGATGATCCTACTAAATGCCAAATTCTTTCATCAATTGTTGAAGCCAAAAAACCTCCTGGCTAGTAAGAACTGCAACATGATACTCAGTTTCTACAAAAGATGATACAATTGTAGATTTCTTCTTGCAAGACTAGGAAACATGAGAAGAACCAAGGTGATAACAAAGAAACAAATGTGGACTTTTGATCATCAACTAAACCAACTCAATCTAAATCAGTAAAACACACACGCTAAGAAGCACCTGAAGTGTACTGAATGCCAAAATTGGTAGTACCATGAATGTACCTCATAGTATACTTTGTTTCCTTCCAATGACTCTCATGAGGAATCTTGAGAGAACCGAGAGACAAGGCCCATTGCAAAGCAAATGTTAGGGTGTGTATGATTCAAATATAGAAAATTCCCAACCAATTTCCCGCGGAGAGAAAGATTAATGCATGGTGAAGAACAACGCAAAGAAAGTGTAATTCCCGATTGAAATGGAGTGGGTGCAGGGTTGCATCAACCATGGTAAAACACTGAAGTAAATCAAGGATATACTTCTACTAAAAAATGGAATTCTTTCTTAATATTGAAGGACCTGCAACCCAAGAAAATAATGTAGAGGGCCAAATCTTGTCATATCAAATAGTTCCATCATTGCTTGTTGAACATGTTGACTCATGGATGAAAAAATGCCTTTGGGAATTAAATCATCCACATACAAAAACAAAATCAAGAGATCAATGCCTTGCCTCTTAATGTAAATTGTAGGACCAGAATCATTGATTGAAACTTGAAGCAATACAAAAATTGTCCATGTTTTCATACCAAGCCCGGGGAGCTTGTTTGAGACCATAAAGTGAATGCTCGATCCTAAAAACAAGTAAAGGATCTTTCACAAAACCATGAGGTTGCTCCATGTATATTTCCTCGTGCAAATCACCATGCAAAAAATCAATATTCACATCCATTTGATAAACTGACTATCCTTGCGAGGCAACAAGAGAAAGAACTAGGTGTATGGAATCCATCTTGGCAATATGGGAAAATATCTTGGAATAATCAATACCTTCAACCTACAAAAATCCCTTGGCCACTAGATGTGCCTTATGCTTTTCAATAGAGTTGCATGTTGCATATTTGGTTCTACAAATCCATTTTCAATGAACCATCTTTCACCCCTTGGGAAGAGAAACAACACCCCATGTGTGATTCTTCAGCAAGGAAACATAGTCATCTGCCATGACAACCTCCCGTTCCAGTATATCAACACCATCATAAAATTGTTGTGTATCAGCTAAAATGGTGTGACTCAATAGAGAGACATTAGTAATATGTGAACAAGTATGGCGAGGGTTAGTGGAAAAATAACTTAAATCATTTAACACATAGCTATATCGATCAAGCCTTTTTTGTTCATGGAGGTTCCCCCTCACATTTTGTCATTGATCAAGTTGTTCCAATTCAAGATGCACATTTTCATTTGGTGTTGATGGTAGATTCTTTTCTGGTTTATTTTTAGCTTTGGGTAGATTTTCTACTTGTTGGTTTTCAACTTAAGTAGTGTGATTTGCGACAACATGATTTTCATCATCATCTTCTTATACAAAAAGTTCAACGTGACCTGCACCATGTTCTGCAAGACAATCTCTAGGAAAAGTAAGAAAAAATGTTAGGTTGAAATGCTCATCAAAATGAACAACCCTTCGAAACATGACATCTTTAAAAACAAGATCAAATAACATGTGTGCCTTTATATCCTCACAATAACCAACAAAAATCAACAGTTGGCTATTCTTTTCCACAACTTTTCACTTTTCATATGGAATAAAGGCCCTATAATGCTGATTGCTTGTGAAAGAACTACATATTACTTAAAAATTAAATGATTGTATGATGTGAGAAAATGATTTTTTTTGTATATATACCTTAGTATGAAATATATATATATATATATGTGTGTGTGTGTGTGTGTGTGTGTGTGTGTGTGTGTGAAGAACACTAAAAAATTTTGAAATAAGTAACTAAAAATAAATACTAATTAAAATAATGCAATATAATATAGATTACTTAAAGTGGGGGAAGGGGGGTAAACCTAATTTATCCAACTTAGGGAATTAAGGCATGTAGGATGTTTGGCGAAAGGGAATTAAGTAATTAATAAATTAAAATAACAAAATGAAGTGATGGAAGGGGAAAAGGGGAAAAGGGGCTAAGGTGGGGGTATTTTTTTTCTTCTTCCTAATTTTAGTTAGTCTACATGAGTCTCTTACAAGAATGTGTTAGTTTTTATTATTCTTTTATGAGTGTTAAATTCTAGTTTTTTTTAAGGAAGAAAAGGATTTTGTGTGAGAGGTTAAAACTTATTGTTGTATACTTGAGTTGTGTAATTTATTCTTGTAATATTATTGAGATTAACTGGCCAAGAGGGGGCGAAGGGTTGCAAAAGTTTGTACTAAGACATATTGCTAGAAAAATTTACTGAAAAGGAAGGAAAATTGATATAATTTTGGTGGAAGTAGGCTCAGGAGCCCTCAACTTCTGATTGACGGGTTTGGTTGAGTGGAGAGTCTTCTATCATCCACTAGTTATTCCATAGTTGTTGCTAACCATAAGGAATTCCACAGTTGACATCAACCTTGGAATTACACTTCTAGAACAAGTAAGTTATTATTTTATTTGTTTCTTATCTAAATTATTAATTTAGAAAATTAATGAATTTCATTTGTTCTTTATATTAATCATAGGATTGGAAATAATACAATTTTGTAATGTAATTTGTAGCTTGTGTTGTGTGTTTAAATTGTAATGGTTCCATAACTTGTGAATCTTGAACAATTAGTGTTTTGTTTGTTTAGTAAAGAATGATAAACTTAATGGAATAATTCCTATAGGTTAATTTGTAAGTCCTATTTAAATGCAAAGCCAAATTAGATCATTCCTACTCACAAATAATATGTAAGGAATGGTTCTGACACATGGTATTAAAGCACAAGAAAGAAGAGAGAAAATATTATTTACAATCTATTTTCTATTTACTAAAAATGCATGGAAGACATTCATACAAATTTGCATTTGACCATATGCATTACTTAGTACTCTGCAAAATTTATTGAGAAGGAATGGGACTTCATTCCTATATATTGCATTATAATGCAAGTCCCATTTTTTTTATAAGGACTTTGTAACACTCCATTTTGATCTAGGTAGCTAAATTACATTATGTCTTAATTGTTTATCATTGCTTATTATCCGCCGAACACTATTAAACATTGACACTTTAGTATATAAACATGTGGACCTATGCATATGTGAATACTATGAATAATTGTGATTATGTTATTAATGATGGATGTTATGTGATTTACTTCTAGCATGCTAGTTTTAATTGAAGGGTTTTGGTATGTGGATATCGAGTTTAATGATACGTTTTAAATGCAATTATTACCATGTGTAAGATGAACTAGATAATTTATATGATTCTTTGATGAGTAACGTGACAATCACATACCGATAGTTTATGGTTATGCACGATCTTGTGTTGTAAACTAACCTACAAGTTGAATTGGCAATGTGATAGTTAGAGAAGTGTGATATTGAATGGTCAATGTCATGGACATCGAATGCGAAATTCTATGATAGGAAGCATCATTATGTTATTTTATATTGGTTCAAATGCATTGCTATGATATTTGGGAAAGTGTACATATTTTTCAGGTGGCATGACAGTCGAAATTAGATATTTGATAACAAAGCTCTCAAAACACAACACCACAATATGGTCCATGATAGGGTGTTGACCCTAGTTCTATCATGAGGGGTAGAGACATTTCCCACCAGTTATCTTCGAAACATGGAATCATGGGAGAACCGTGTTAATCCATGCTCCCCTAGACGTGTGATGGCGACTTCCAATTGCTTTCTAGGAAATTTTGATCAAGGTAGTTGACACTTTTGCATACGTGTTCTATCTAGAGTTATGTCAATATAGTTGACGCTCCAATATAGTCCATTAGACAAAGGATATGATCTAGAAGATGGAAGTAGGTTAGGAAGGAAGGGTGTTTCAGAGTAGTCGAGAGTGTTGTTGTGTTTTAATCATATAAACTTAGTGTCTGACTTATTCCATTTTCTTTTATTAAATGTTTTACTCATTAATGATAATATAGGTGAATGTTTCATTCATTTTAAACTATTGTGACTGATGAATTTATATTAGTATGCTAGTGTAAATAATTTATTAATTCTTTATGGGGTTTATTGAACTATCAACTTGGTTGTGAGAATACAAGAATTGTGCATTAGACGTGATGGTTGTTGGCATTAGGAAAGGCATGATCTATGTATGCATCAACTATGCATAATACCATGTGTGTGTATGCTAGTATTATTATGATATATTAAAATAAAGATTATGGTTATTTGTCATAGGTGTATAATGTCTTAGTATAATTAATTTAATTAGATTTGATGTTATTATTAAATTAATTGATTTATTTAGATTAATGTTATTTTTTAAATTCTCGATTTAATTCAAGATTCACTTTACATATTTAATGTATGGAAATTTATGTGTTGATTTGATTTAGTTAAGTATTGTGTGAGTTGAAGGATGTTTATTAAATTTGGATATCATGTCAGGGAGGGATTGTTGTGATGACTTGAGTTGAGCTTCTTGAGGGAGAAGGCAGTGGAGGAAGGGAATAAGGGGGATTTTGGAGAGGCTTGGGGGTTATGAGAGTGGGAAGAAATATTATGGTTTTGGGAGGGAGGAAAAACTATTGAATCAGGAACATTGTGTGAGAATTGGATTGGGATTTTTTACTCGGATTGTGATTTTGACTTGGATTGTTGAACATATTGGTGAGCTACGGTTTTGGGACTTTGGGAATGGAGGGATAGGAAACCCCCTAACGTTTTCTAGAGCTAACGAGCTGACAAGGATATTCCTATTTGGTTGGGAGGATAAACGTCCAATTTTGAGCAATTTCAGGAAACAAACAAGGCGAGGCAACAACTCAGGGAATTTCTACAGATTTCATCAAAGGATGAAATCAAGTAGAGTTTGAAGTATTTTTCTTATTATGTTAATTAGCTATGGTCAAATTTGTTTTCTATGAGGCTGTAAATTGGATTTTTTCATGCTAGAAATATCTTCTATAATCTTAGGATGAAATACAAATTTCAATTAGTTAAATTTTGCACAGTTGAACAAAAGAGAAAAGATTTAATTTCATAGAGACTTGAAACATAAAATTTTGAATAAGGGTGATTTATAAACTATCATGGATATTCCATTGGAATGGTTTGCCACAACAGATCTTATAATATTCTGAAATATTAGACCATGCAAACTAATTTTCCCTCGGTCCCAGATTAATAAATTACTAGCTTTGCTTGAATTTATGAAATAACTAGAATATGAAAATGAAAAAAATGAGAAAAAGAACACGCCATCCACACACAAATTAACACACAAATTAACAGAAGAAAACCCAGCTAGAGGTGAGGCCTATGCTCTGCTCTCTTTTCTTCAGTTATGAAAATACAAATACAAAGAAAGAGACACTCATTGTGGAGTTTCCTTTGACATTGTGACCTCTATGGATGCTACACAATCTTTTCCTCCTCTATTATGCTCTCAAAATACCATGTTATGATCCAATGCCTTAAAAATAATAAAAAGTCAATGAATAGAATCCACTTCGAGGGGGAAACCTCCTTTTACAATACATCCAATTCAGAATACAATATGAGATGAGATAACATGATCCTAAGACAATGTCTCCATGGTATATATATATAGGAGACAAAGGGTACAATTATAATGAAATGACACAATTAAGGGTTATAGCCAACATACAATTATAACACTATACATGTAATAATTCAATATCTAGGGCTTAATAAGGGGTTTTACACATAACATGGGACTTTGTCTAGGTCTTAACATGCCCCTCCCCTTCGGACAAGTGTTGTCCTCAACATTTGAATAACTGTGGTTATTTCTGCATGAAGAACTCATCTTCCCATGTTTTCTCTTCAATTGGTAGGTTCTTCCATTTGACGAAGTACTCCGTAATTGTTGCCAGTCGAATTATATGATAATAATTCTGTTACGTTTTATCATCAATCCAGGTTGGTAAAATTGTGAGGTTCCAGACATAATTTATGCAAATCTAATCTCAAAGTGTCTGACACGCCATTTTCTAATGAACTATGAAGCAAAAATAATAGAACTGGTTGTTCATCTAACAATGAATATTCTAAGGTAGAATTGTAGGTTGAATATAGATCCTTATAGTCAGCGGTACTTCGTTGGATTCACTCTATGAGTTAGATTGACAACCTTCAATTGAAAATATAAACAATAGAATTTATAAACTTAATGTGTGCGGACGAGATATATATCATGAGAAGTTGTCAACTAGTGAAGGATTGGTGACCATCAATTGCATTAATCTGCATCTCTCACAATTATTTATCCAAATAATTACCAATTAAACTAACGGGAAATCAAGCATGAATATTCTATTCTCAAAAGGATTAGTTGAGCCACACAACGTAATTGAAATTGTAGATTAAAAAGACAAATAAAATCACACAACAAAATGAAACTATTTGGGAAACATATACCAGAGGGAGGGGGCATGCCTCCCTTGGAATACACTACCAAGAAATCTCTTGATATGCAACAAGTTATTTATTCTATAACTCTCCTAAAGATCACATTGATCCTCTCTTCAACCCCCTCATTACAATTATCCTCCTTACATTTATACATATGGCTTACATATGGCTTACATTTCAAAGAAGAAAAATGGTTACAACAAAATGAAACCAGATCCCAAATACATGGATCTACAACCATCACAAAATTTATTAAGGAAATGGAGGTTACTTAATGGATATTATATATGTTTGAATAGTATGGAATCACAACAACACAATCTTTGACAAAACCATATTCCCAATTTTTTCCACAAGAGGCGTAACTATAGTAATTCAGCTGCTACATGATTTCTTGGAAAATTCTCCTTGAAGATCCACCAATATCTCCCAAATCATTTTGAATATTGGAAATATGCTATGAATTAACTCAATTTGGGGCATTCTGCACAAAACCCATGTCTTTGATTTTTTTGATTCATCTTCATCTGTCCGGAAACGTCGTGGAAAAATTGCTTCTAAAAACAGGCCGCTATAGAATTCTAGTAGTATTACAGGAGCATGGAGATGCATGATTCAGTAGTCACATAGATTGCAATTCCACTAGTAAAATGTTGAACTCAAGTAAGTTAGGAAACAACAAATTCTATTATAAATAATCATCAAAACATGGAGAATCAACCATTTTAGTGTACAAATTTCATGTGAAGTTCATATAGGGTAGAAATGGACAAATGCGAAAATATGAGTGATGAGAGGAATGGAGAAGAAAGGGTAAAGTAAGTGAAAAATGGTTAAATGGAATCGTAAAATGTTTCATTTATGAGGCCCAACATCTCCCATATACTCAAATCATTGCATGTCCTCATGCAACAAATATAGGAACAGATTAATGTTGCCTGGATTACAAGGTGTACATATAGTCTTCAATCACCCTGCATGATCATCAATGCCACATGAAAATGGATGATAATGGGTGGAAAATGGAGTATGAAATGCAAGAGGATAAGGATATAAAGTGTAAGGAAATGAAGGAATGGTAAATACGAAAAGCTTCAAGAATTTCATGTGCATGAATTCCCAGGTTAGACGACTACCTATAAATAGAAATTGCTTACCCAACTTCACCTCCTCCTAGTGGATGATAGTCTGAGAGACAAATGTTGGACTCTGGATCACCTCATATGTGTTGATATGAACTTGAAGGTATGAAGGAGTTGGAATTGTACTCTCACTGCATAAGATAAAAGAAGGTTGTTGGAAATCACTAACAAAGATGGACAAATCTGCTCATAATAGTATGTTACAGAAGGGTTGAATACACTTGTGGATGGATGAGGCAAGTCTCCTTTAATGGAACTTAATTTATTATCACAGAGATTCAAAACCAAAATTGTTATTCCCTTGAAAGGATGAAACTTTGGCCGATATTTTTCATCCAATGAGAGGCTTGGATTCATGTTGATCCAACTAGCTTTGTAATTAGAGATTAAAACATAATGGGAGCCAAAAATTTTATTTTAAAAGAAAAAAGGGTTCCACACCACTAGCTAGAATCTCCATTCAGAAGTATTGAAACATTCATCCCCTGAATTTATGGATCACACAATCAACATGACCTTGGAATTCGCTTACTTGGATGTAGGTGGTTACTAGCTCAACGATGGAGGAGAGTTGGTTTGGCTGCCATATTTTTAGTGTTGAGGTGGATCATCCCAAATGAGAAAATGATCATAGAATTGTTGCATGTTATTAGTCGTCCAAACCCTAATGCCGCTACGAACGTTTAATGGAAAGGACATCTCCACTCCCACCACACTCGAAACCTTGCATGTCCTCATGCATGTGAAGTATGGGAATTAGTATCTTCATGAAGGCATATGGAGATGGTTTCCAACAGTCTTGCGGTAATATGATCGAGGCCAATACCCAATTGTTAAAACATGCAAACTCATTTCAATTATTGAAGGAAACTTTGTCCTTTCCTGTGATCATTGTTTGAATGACTAATTAATTTCCTTTGGCAATTCAATAGATTTTATTCAAATTTCCCGCGACCATCTGGACCGTGGAGTGACTATAGGAATTCTGAGCGTGAAATATTGCATGAAATGTTCAACTACAGGAACAAGAATAGGAACAAGAACAAGAACATGAAGATCTAGGAATGATTTCTATATGAATTCTGAGCATATGTAATGAAGAGGATGACACCTTCTTATTTCTTAGGCTACCAATCTATACTTGAAACTTAGCCAATCAACTATATGCAACATTTATTGATTTATTTATTGACTATCCTACCCTAATTGAGAAAGGAAACCTCTTCCTCAAGTGTAGGATTATCTCCAATGAGGCCATGTGCACAACATAATAAAAAATAAAATCATACCCAAATATGAAAAATATACCTCGATGACTGTCTGAATATGAGGAACCAACTCCTCTAATTGATATGGTGCCAAGAAGTGTTGAAGGATGAAGTAAGATCTCTTCTAGGTCTTCTTGATGTTTCTCGTGTAATTTTTTGTCTTCTCTCATTTCTTGGAGTGCAGGTATGTCCCTGAATGCTATCAAGATTTTCTCTTCTTGAGATGTAGAGATGTTTCCAACAGTTGCTAGGATTTGAGAAATCTCTTGGAGTAGAAAATTCTTGAACATTCTGAAGTTCTACTTGCTAGTTGATAATCCATGTCTTGCACATGGATTAGTGTATGGGGTTTTTACAGATAAAAAAATTATAAAGCAAATTTCGAGGAAAAACATGCACTCTAACTCTCATGCTACTAAGGCCATGTTTTCACCAAGATCCTATTGACATGAGTGCTAAATCAAACTAAAAATATAGAAGAAACAATGACACACTCACTTCAAGACTAACTCCTTAAGCACTTCCCCGGAAACAATTCCAAAAATGTTAGTCGAATTATATGATAATAATTTCATTACATTTTATCATCAATATGGGTTGGTAAACTTGTGAAGTGTCAGGAACAATATATGCAGATATAATATCAAAGTGTCTAAAACACAATTTTCTAATGAACTATGAAGAAAAACTAACATAATTGGTTGCTCATCTAACAATGATTATTCTAAAGTAGAATTGCAGGTTGAATATAGATCCTTATATTCAATAGTACTCTGTTGGATTCACTCTATGAGTTATATTGACAACCTTCAATTGAAACTATAAACAATAGAATTGAGAAACTTAATGTGTGTAGATGAGATATATATCATGAGCAGTTGTTGACCAGTGAAGGATTGGTGACCATCAATTGCATCAATCCACATCTATGATAATTCTTTGTCCAAAGAATCACCAATCAAAATAGCGGGAAATCATGCATGAAGATCTTTTTTGAACAAGGATTGATTGAACCTCACAATATAATTGAAATTGCATCTTAAAAAGACAAATAAACTCACACAACAAAAGGAAACTATTTGGGCAACATATACCAGAGGGAGGGGGCTCTGTGCAATATACCAGATGAATAATAATATGCAGAACATAAATATTTAGCAAGAAGTAATGGAACAACAATATTATAACTAGATCAATACCAGAATAACACCAAAAAGAGAACCTTTATTAAATATAACAATGTTCACTTGCCTCTTCAAGGGGGAAACCTCCAACAGAGCAAAGCTCTATTACAATAATCTCCAAGAAAAAAATATCCAATCCGTCCTACCCTTATTTATACTAATTCTACCTTCTAAGAAATTTTTTATAGGAAGATCTTTCTAGAAGAAAAAGATTCTATTAGGTATTCTTACATTAACTTATTCTCCTTTGTTTATTAGGCCTTATTAACTAATGTCGACCTTTATTACATAGAAAATATATCCTACTAACTATTGACCCACAGAGAGGGGTTAGGATCGGATCCTAACTTTTCCTCCCCCTTCAAAAGTATCCTTTTCCTCAAGGCTGAAGGTGCAGAAACTGTTGGAGTATGGTCATTGGTTCCCAAGTCACATCCTCTGGTGATGTGTCCTTCCACTTGATCAACACTACCTAGATAGTTCTGCCACGCAACTGAAGTTCACATGAATTGAGGATTGCTTTTGGTTGGATCCAAAGGGATCCCTTTTCATCTAATTCTGGAAGGATGATTTGGACCCTGCAATTCTGTCCGACCACTTTCTTTAGACAGGAAACATGGAACACCAGATGGATTTTGGAAGTAGTTGGAAGAGCCAATTTTTAGACCACTGAACAAATACGCTTGATGATCTAGTAGGGCCCATAAAACTTGGGTGCCAACTTGTGATGTGCCTGGTATTTGAGATATGTTTGTTTGTAATTTTGGAGCATGATAAACACTTTATCACCTTCCTGAAAAACCCTTTATGAACGATGTTGATACACATGTTGCTTCATGCGATTTTGGGCCATGTGGAGGTTATCCTTTAGAGTCTCTAGGGTGGATGTGTGACCTTGCAACACTGTATCAATATATTGGACCTTTGATGTGCCTAGAAAATAGGTAGTGATTGTAGGTGGGAATTGGCCATACACTGTTTCATATGGGGTCATTTTAGTGGTCATATGATGAGAAGTATTGTACCACCATTCTGCCAAGGGAATCCATTGCACCCACTGGCATTGTTTGTCTGAAGAAAAACATTGCAAGTAGGTTTCCAAATATTTATTGACCAATTTCGTTTGGTCGTTAGACTGAGGGTGAGAGGTTGTTCTCATGTTCAGTTGGGTGCCCTACAATTTAAATAGCTCTCGCCAAAATGTCCAGGTGAAATTTGGGTCATGATCAAATACAATAGAGGTGGGMATGCCATGTAACTTGAAACTYTGATCAGGGAAAAAATGTTCAAMTAGTGTCGGTATGAAAGGGTGGGGTAAGGCACAAAAATGAGCATACTTGGAGAGGAAATCAACCATCACCATGATGATAGACTTGTTTCCATCTTTAGGAAGGCCCACTATAAAGTCCATGGAGATGTCTGYCCACATAGAAGTTGGAATGGGTAGGGTTTGTAGGGCTCYTGGAGACTTGATAGTTTCACCTTTATTACRTTCGCACACCTCACATTCAATGACAAAGTGAAGCATATCCTTCTTCATGTATGCCCAGAAAAAAGAATGACATGTACAAACATAGGTTTTTTGGAAGCTCGAGTGACCCACAATAGCCGATGAGTGCAAATCATTTAAGATCCTAGACTTTAGTGTTGAAGAGGGCGATAGAACCAAGTGATCCTTATATATGAGAATATTTTTCTGCCAAGTGTAGCTGATGGGAGGATTAGGGTCCTCCTGGAGGTGCTGAATTATCCTAGAGAGAGTTGGGTGTGTTAGCCACTCTTGGCGTACTTCTTCAATCCAATCAAATAACTATAAGGATAAGGAAAAGAGGGAGTCATCCTCCTCATGTTGTCTTGACAATGCATAGGCTACTATATTGTCTTTTCCCTTTTTATATATGATTTCATAATCACAACCCAACATTTTGGTTAGCCACTTGTTTTGTTCTAGGGATGATAACGTTTCTCCAGAAAATAATTCAGACTACGGTGATTCGTTTTGATTTGAAAACGACGCCCCAAAATATATGGTTGCCACATGTGCACTGCATGGAGAATGGCCATCATTTTTTTTTCATAAGTAAATCTTCCCAGATTGCAGCCACATAATGCTTTGTTAGTAAAGGCTACAAGTCAACCATATTGTGCGAGAACGATGCCTATACCAATGCCAGAAGCATATGATTCCACCACAAAGGTTTTGTTGAAGTCAAGAGATGCTAGGGAATGAGTAGTGCACATGGCCCTCTTTAACTCTATGAAGGATTTCTCAACAACAGGTGTCCAATGAAATGCATTCTTCTTAAGAAGGTCGGTTAAGGGCTTAGAAATGTTTCCATAATGGTGGACAAATTTCCTGTAATATTTTGTGAGATCGAGAAAACCCCTTAGGTTCTTTAAGGTCACGGGTCGCAGTCACTCCTACCTAGCTTGTATATTTTTGGGGTCCATTTTTACCCCTTATCGACCCACAATTTGTCCCAAGTATTCCACTTCGGTGGCTCCAAATGAACATTTAGTCTTTTTGGCGAACAATTGGTTGTCCTGCAACAAGTGAAGGACTTTGTCCACATGAATAAGGTGGATATCCCAAGTGCAGTTGTAGATGAGGTTGTCATCAAAGAAAACCAGGACAAATTGTCGAAAGTAAGGTTTCAATATTTTATTCATGATACTTTGGAAGGTGGATGGGGCATTGCAAAGGCCAAAAGGCATGACCAAGAATTCATAATGTCCTTCATGAGTTCGGAAGGAAGTCTTCAGAATATATGCCTCCTTCATACAAATCTGGTGATAGCCGAAGCGAAGGTCTAATTTGGTGAAGACACATGTGCCTTGGAGTTCATCCAACATATCATCAATGAAAATAATGGGAAACTTATCTTTGATGGTTAATTTATTCAAGGCATGAAAATCAGGACACATGTGCTAAGTACATTCTTTCTTTAATACCATCACCACATGAGAAGAATATGGGTTGGTACTAGGGTGAATTATCCCTACCTCCAATAATTCTTGTACCATCTTTTCGATTTCATTTTTTTGAGCAAATGGATACCTGTAGGGATGTACATTTGGGGGTTGACTGCCCGACAGGAGAGGGATGCTATGATCATGCTCACCCCGAGAAGGAGGTAAGTCTATTGGAACTTCAAATACCCTAGGGTACTTGTCCAAGATTAGTTGCAGGCTAGGAAGGACTACCAGAGATGCATGATCAATGATTTGGATGGCATGCAATTGAGAAATCTCACCATGGTGTCCTTTCTTCAACATTTTTTCCATCCTGTGAGAGATGATGATTTCAGGAGAGCTCACTCGGGGACCTCAGAGGGTATAGGTGTGAGCCTCTTGGGTGAACCTCATATATAACACCTGATAATCCATTGTGATTGGTACCAGAGTGCAAATCCATTCCACACCCAAAATGATATCACAACCCCCCATGGAAATAGATAACATGTGGGTTTTTAGATGATAATCACCTATTTGGAGTTTGGCATTCTCACAATGGCCCTCACACTTCATCGTACCCATTAACGATGAGAATTTGAAAATTAGAAACAGAATGGACAAAGCAATGGGTATCCTCAACAAGTCTATGATGAATGAAATTATGGGTGCTACCACTATCAATCAACACCACAACCAGTCTATGTTTGATGTATCCCTTGATATTGAATGTCTGTGGGGTCAAAATACCCGAGAGGGCATGAAGAGATATTACAGGTTCCTATGGTTCCATAGAGAAGGAAATATAATCTACAACATGAACACTTGGTTGAGCATCATTTGGGTTAGGAGTCTCATATGATGGTATGTTTTCATAGGAAGAGGAAGAAGACACATCAATCTAGAAGAAATTGTGTTCCCCGCATTTATGTCATGGTGAATACTTTTCATCACAGTAATAGAAAATTCCTTGCTAGCGACGCTCCGCCATTTCTGTTGGAGATACCTTTTGGACCTTCAAGGTTTGTGTTGAAGTTGGGTTATCCCCAGGGCGAGGACGGTTGGGGAATGTAGCCTTCAGGGGTGGAGCCTGAAGGATGGTCTTTGCTTCCAGTGCTAATTGGAATGCATGAAACCAGGTAGTAGGATGATGCATGCTCACATGAGCCCCGATGGCTTCCTTTAAGCTATTGATAAAACATTAAAGGTAAAATTCATCAAATAAGCCATTGATTTGGATATATAACTATTCAAATGTCGTTATGAAATCGATGACTGATCCAGTTTGGTGCAACTTAGTGAGCCTACCCAAAAAATGTGATTCCCTATCAAAATGGGCACATACTTCTTTAGTGAACAGGTTCCAAGTGGGTAGTTATGGATAAAATTTCTTATGCCACCACCGCCACTGCCAACATTCTTGATCCAATTACAAAACCTCTACATGGATTTTGGTCTCATCATCCCGAATATCATGAAGGGATAATTATTGTTCCATTTGAGAAATCCACCCGGCTGGGTTGGAACCATCAAATTTATGCATGTCAACTTTGGGCACCTTATTCCAAGATGGTGGAGAAACCCAAGGGGAGCAGGACGATTGAATATGCTCATAATGGGAAGACTAACGGTCTATGGGATTGGGCTCAACATTCTTACCCTTGAGGAGTTTCTCCATAGCGTGGTATTGCTTGTCAAGGGTTGTTTGGAAGTCGGTGTGTATGGAGGCCATTTTTTGTTCTAGGTTGGACACCTTTTCCTCCCAGGTTTCTTGGGACTGAGAGCGATTGGTAGGCATGGTGGAGACTTAAGTAGCAGATGAGGTGCCGGGATGAAAATATGGGCCTAAAAATGATAGGTACCCAAATTATCAGGACAAAGAGAGGAATCCAATGGGATAGGTCTCAAATAAGGGCATCCCGGAAAGGTTTGGGTCCGTGGAGAAAAAAAAAGACTGAAAAATGAAGGGTACCATTGCGGTCAAAATGAAGAGAAGAATCCAATGGATCGATTCTCAAATAAGGGTGCAAACTGGCCCCAAACTTTTTTTTTTACTCTTGCAGAGTTATACTCCCCTATGAATACTTCTACGGCGTCAGAATTCGAAAATTCTTAATAATAAAAAATATCGACATGGAAGGTTTCTGTAGCAAAAACTTTGGTAGGGTGCCAAGTTGCACTGTAGTAGATCTCTTGTTTCTGTCCCAAGGGTTAGGTTTTGCAGGGTATCTACATTCAAGGGTTTTCCCTATGCTATAACTCTTTGATATACATGCAGGGTCCAACAGTAGTACTCAACCCAATATCTCAGGGAACCAACTAAGGAGGCTAGACTGTACCCTTATCCGTACTACCCAACTACCTAGGTACTAGAGAGTATCTTCCAGAGTGTTTTTCTCAGAGACACTATAGTAGTCAGGCAGCTGATCGATTTATCTACGGAGGGATGCATGATATCTAATTCGATCTGTATACATGTGTTGTCTGATGTGCTACCACTCAAAGGGGTACCAATAGGGGTTACAAGGGTGGCCAACAATGTGCCCTTAAGTACCAATTGTAGTTCATGTGTGTATGATTCCCTGACTGTAGGTTTAGTGTGGAACAACATATCTCTCTAGCTTAAAGATGTCGAAATACGTCTCTACCCTGAAAAATTTTACCCCACAAGTTCTACCAAGGAAGGAGCTCTGATACCACTTGCAATATACCAGATGAATAATAATATGTGGAACATAAATAATTAGCAAGCAATAATGGAACACCAAGATTATAGCTAGATCAATACCATAATAACACTAGGAAGAGCACATTTATTAAAGATGAAAATTTTCACTCGCCTCTTCGAGGGGGAAACCTCCAGCAGAGCAGATCTCTATTACAATAATCTCCAAGACAAAAATATAAAATACCTCCTACTCTTATTTATACTAATTCTACCTTCTAAGGAAACTTCTAGAGGAACATTTTTCTCGAAGCGGAAGCTTCTATTAGGTCTTCTTACATTGACTTATTCTCCTTTATTTATTAGGCCTTATTAACTAATGTCAGCCTTTATTACATAGAAAACATATCCTACTAAATAATGACCCACGAAGAGGGGTTAGGATCAGATCCTAACACTCTACCTCCCTTATCATACACTTCCAAGAAAGACTATGATGGAAATCTCTTGATCTGCAACAAGTTATTTATTCTAGAATTGTCCTAAATATTACATTGATCCTCTTTTCAACACCCTCATTACAATGATCCTCATTACATTTATACATATGGCTTACATTTCAAAGAAGGAAAATGGTTACAACAAAATGAGACTAGATCCCAAATACATGGACCTACAACCATCACAAACTTGATTAGTGCAATGGAGGTTACTTAATGGTTGTTGTATATGTTTGAATAGTATGGAAGCAAAAAAACATAATCTTTGACAAAACTATATTCCCAAATTCATCCACAAGAGGCATAACTATAGGAATTCAACCGCTACATGATTTCTTGGAAAATCCTCCTTGAAGATCCGCACATATATCCCAAATCTTTTTCTAATTTTGGAAATATTTTCATGAATCACCTAATTTGGGGCATTCTACACAAAACCCATGTCTTCAATTTTTTGATTCGTCTTCATCTATCCGGAAATTTCGTGGAAAAATTGCTTCTAGAAACAAGTCGCTACAGAATTCCAATAGTATTACAGGAGCAGGAAGATGCATGTTCTAGTAGTCACATAGATTGCAATTCGAATAGTAAAATGTTGAAATCAAGTAAGTTAGGAAACCACAAAGTCTATTCTAAATAATCATCAAAACATGATAAATCAACCATTTTAGTGTACAAATGTCATGAGAAGATCATATAGGGTAAAAATGGACAAATGTGGAAATATGAGTGATGAGAGGAATGAAGATGAAAAAGGTAAAATAAGTGAAAAATTGTTAAATGGCATCATAAAATGTGTCATTTTTGAGTCCCAACAATTGCTCGATTTCTCAACTGCTTAATCCTTGTTTCAAGGATCATTGTTTCTGGTTCTACTATGCTTTTCCTTTCTTCATTAATCTCTGGTGAAATAGTTTGGACTAAGATCTTGTTGTTGATTACCTTCTCTAAGAAAGAAACATCTTTTCCTTTCTTCATTAATCTCTCGTAAATAGTTTGACTAAGACTGTTGTTGATTACCTTCTAAGAAAGAAACATGGAACACCGATGTACACATGAATATATAGAAACTCCAATTTGTGCTTCATACTTAATCCTTTCTGGTGGTATGTGGACCATTACATAACTCCTCACGGTTTGAGAGAGTTATGGTCTTACCAAGTTGGAGGACCCCTCATGTCATCTAGAAGCCCCAAAAAGGTCAAAGTAATGCTGGTTTAAGAGATTTTAAAAGGTAAATAATAAAGAAGTTTTAATGAGTGTATTATAATTCAAAGTGAATACAAAATAAATTATTCTCAATAATAAATTTAATGGAGAAATTAGAAGTGGGTTAACCCTAAAATAAGGCAACAAGTGACCTAGGGAAGCATGTTTTGCAGCTACTTTGAGACTATAAATAAGAGGCAAGGCTCTCATCTTAGATACACTTGAGCATATTAAATATATATAATGGGTTCGAGGTAACTAAGGATATCTGCTGAAATTCTAGGGAAGGTGAAGAAAAGAAGGTTGAAATGCTAGGAAGGATAAATTTTTTTGATTGTGTTTTCTAAGGTATGTTATTTTCAGTCATCTCACCATTTTCGCCATATAACTTTTTTCTATAATGATCTGACCATGAAATTGATATTCCATTGAGAAAACATATCACAAGTATCCATGGCAATAAATTCATCTCAGTCGTTGTATTTTTGGAGTTACACCGGTGGAAAATAGGGTTTGTAGCTAGTCCAAAAACTAGTCAAAAATGGTGTTTCGAAAAGTAAAAAACGCCAACTTATTCATAACAGATCCAAATTCGCTGAACCAAATGTGTTGGTTATGATACATTCTGTAGTATAATTTTAACAGCTTTAAATCATTTCAAAATATCTAAGTAATGCCTACAAGGTCGATCTATAGAATAAGACAAAATTCAATAAGGTATGTTATTTTGCTATAACTCATTTTCCAGAGGTTCCAAGTAGTGAAACTCTGGAGGAATTGCATAAACCACGCTAAATAAGAGATTGTGTATCAGTTTCATCTTTATACATTATAGGTACAAAGCTATGATTATCAGTTAGGTTGTTGACTAATCCAAAACTAGGCATGTGAGACCAAAAAGTTTGATTAAAATGCTAGTCTCTGTTGTTAAAATTAAGGAAGGTTTGCGTGAATGTGGACTGCTACACCAATTCCCATTACGCAGCTGCCAAATCAGATTTGGATGATGAAATTTATGAGGGTTTTTGGTTGAGGTACATGTTGAGTACATGGTTGAGACAAGTAGTTGATGAGCTGGCACATACATGAGGTGTATAGCTGATGACGTTGGTACATATCGATGATTCAATGTTGATGTGAGTAGTTGACAATAATTTGATTGGTACATACATACTTGTGTTAGCGATATTTCTGCTAAGGGGTTTAGATCTCAAAAGAAATCCAAGGTTAAACCCACTTGTCCAAAGTTTCCTCAGTCATACGCGCTCGCAGGCAGTACAACATCCGGCGGTCCAGATTTACGCCGCATTTAGATCGACACGTATGATAACGACGTCGACCCCTTCCTTTCTTCGATCTTTGCCGGGGTCCGATCGGGGCGCAGCCCGACGCCCGCTGCATTAGCACGCCCGATCAACGGGCAGAGAGCAGCTCGACCCTCAGCTTTCTACCTTTAAGGAGGGGGGTCCGCCCATGTGCTCTCTCCGACGCCGATCGGGATACCGGATCAACGTTTGAAGTCCCGGCCTCTCACCGCCCCGTGGTTTAACCAAGCAGGGCCCCTCCTCCTCACATATTTCTCTCACTCTTCTTCCTCGCTCTTTTCCCACCGCCGCGGTGTCATCCGGCCACCTCTCCTCTCTGGTCCCTTCGCTGGCTCTCTTCCTCCCAATCGTCCACTCTCACAATACAGGTCCTTTCCGCCCCTTCCACGACCGCTTCATATCCAGGGCGAAGTTCATTTCCTCTCGGCTGTTCCCATCTAATTTGAGTTCCTCCCATGGTTCGGTCACAATCTCTCACATCATTCTACCTCGCCACCCTTCCCGCTACACTTCATGATATCACACCTACTATGTGCACGACTCCGTCAGGCCGGCCCCTCGTTCATCTCTCTCAAGATATCCGCCATCTGTAAGTGCACAAGGAAGTTGTCCGGAGTCCGAAATGCTGAGTTGGCCCAACCATTTCCAATCCCAAGAAGCGCTATTGAAGCGCTTGGTGGTGGTTAGACATTGTCTCCGTCATAATGGGAAAGTCTTGCATTGGATTAAAGGCACGTTGATTCACTGAATAAACTGTCAGAAGATTGATCATGTTTTCCATAAGTTGCACGACTATTCAAAGATCGCAGCTCCGTGTTGCGAAGCCATGTAGACGCAAAGCCTTCAATGCGCTTCTTGGTTCCGCCGCTATGTTATCTCGAGTATATGTAGGCCTTTTGCTTCATCTATCGATGGTAGATAAGCCCTAAATCGTGAAGTTTCAAAGAAATAATTCGGTTTCCTCGGTTAAGTGCCTCTCAGGTTTGAGATTTCTTGGTTTATAACAAACAATTCTCCTTCGTTTCCATCTTTAATTCCATCTTTGCCCGAGGATTCACAGTAGCGCAACTTGTTGCAATAAAGGATTTGTTGTATGCCGTGCCCCTCCTCGGGTTTTCCGTATTTGAATGTAAAAGGATTTGCGTTTGAACTCATTTCTTATTTAATCTGTTGCACACCTGATGTCTGTATAGATCATCATTTGGCGCTTCTTCTTATGAAATCTTCCACCTATTCACCTTGTTCCCACTCACCGCTTTGAGTTTATCGACCTCACTCTTTCTGGCATGCTCCATATTCTGGTTTCGAAGTTGATAATGGTGGGTCAAGCTTTTGAGTTTCCTTCCATTTGATCATCACCCTTTAAAACAAACCGTGACACTAAATCCGATGGGCTTCGGGCTCTGCCTCCCCGCTAGCAATCCAGAGTGACTTTCGAAAGCTAATATCAGCGCCATGTCGGGACCTTAAGTTGAAGATTTTCCCCCGGCGTAATCCACAACGACTAACCGATTTCCGGCGGTGCATCGATTTCATAACTTAAAGATTGTCGTCACCTCGGCGACCGCGGACGCTCTCCATCGGGAGAACTCCGTCCTATTGTCAGGCTCGAGAGGCGCATACTGTCTAATCCACATTTGCCTTTGGCCACTGCGGAAGCAGACTTGGAAGCCGCGCGCAGAAATGGAAAGAGAGCTGCAAAAGAATTTTCCATCGATATAACAGGTAATACACCCCTTCCTCGTAGAAGAACCCATTTCCTCGATTCTCGCCTCTAGTTGCCCTTCCAAGTTTCCAGAAGCTTAAATTTTGGGAGTGTTCACCGAAGTTCTCTCCTCCTCGGTCCAAAGATTTAAAGAGAGATCCTGTCACCCTCCCCGTGAGGTTTTACTTACTCCTCCTTGATTACCGCCGCGACGCAGAGACACCACACGGCCTCCTAGAATTCTCTCTCTCTGCCTTCCCTCATCTCCTGGAGGACCATTCTCCTCACTCACATACTCCGTCTACTCCCAGTTCCCCTCCATTCAACGCCCCTATGGCTGGTATTAATCCCCCTCCCAAATGTATCAATGGATGCCATAGTTGCCGCTAGATATGCTCCTTTGATCCTTCCTCACTGCTGAACCCTCTCCCCTCACGGGAGACCATCTCAAATACATGACCGTCTCACAGAGGGAGATGTAATCATTGAAGAGCACTTATCATTTCTACTATGCGTCGAGCAACCAATATTGAGAATGAAGATAACCGGATGAGTCTCGTCAGAGCCCATAGATGGTGAAGCGTGGTTCGTGGGTCGGCCCTCGATCTACCGGATTGAAGCTCGATAATGTTTTCCCGAGATTGGGGGATATATAAAAGATTCATGCATTACATGAATGAGTTTGGGTCACTAAAGTAGGAAGGAGAGTCACACTTCTCCAAAAGATTCAATAAAATGTATAATAAGATTCCCGCTGAAATAAAGCCCTCAAAATACTTTGCCAAAATAACCTATGCTAGTGCATTTGACCCCGATTGCCTCCTGTGACTAAGAGAAGGAGAGCCACCCTTTAGCCTCGTGATGCAGATGTTGGCAGAGTGGAATTCATAATAGTCGCGCAAAACATTGAGGAATAAGGCTAATGATGGAAGAAGGGCACGGGCCGACTGACTCTAACATCTCCGGCCCATCTTTATCCCACCCTCAAATAAATGAGCTGACCCGTGATGTAAACGCTCTCGGGAAGAAGAGAGATGGAGAGGGATAAATGTGGAAAGAGAGGCGTGATGAACAAAGGCCCTCGTAATGAGAACGTAGGAGTACTTCAAGACCGGAACAATTTTTTCCCTCCAACTATGCATAAAGAGAAGGAGAAAGAGAGAGAGACAACGGGCCAATTCCAAAGGCTCCTTTCCAAAGAATAAACTTCAAGGACTGGAAGGAATAGAAGGAAGGCAAACCAGATGAGCCTCGAGTCTGGAATCCGGCCTCCAGAAGCTCCTCCCTTCCCCATCCCAATTCAAATTCAGCATATGAAGAGTCTCTCATAGACGGTCACCAGTTGAACTCAAGACAGACAAATGGCAGGGTCAGACATAACCTCAGATCGACAAGCGCAAGCATGTACTGATGTCTCGAAGTCATCCACCAGAAAGTTTAAGCCTCACACGAGGTGCACTGCATGTACCTATATAAAGGTGTTAGGAAGGCTCCAACCTCCTCTCTCCCAACAACATCATTCAAATTCATGCTCCCGAGGTTAGAGAAATTCCAAAGCTCACACCTTCTTTAGTTTTGAGCATGAAGTCCAAAAATCGTAATCCCCGTGCCCCTCATTGAGTTAATCAAACATGGGGATTCAAAAAAACGCTTCTCTGAACTGCTGAAGTCCAAGCCTCTGTCCCTTCCACAGACTTCATAAGTCTTCAAGATGAAAGGCCTGCAATAATCCTAGGTCCCATGGTAGAAGACAGATGATTCGTCTCCTCCCTTCTACACCTCCTTGGACATACATGATTACAATGATAATTTCCTAATGGATCTGTGGGCCTCCCACAACCCTTCATACCTAACCACAAGGAAGAACTAGGATTAGAGGTCACCGGAGCATATCATGACCTCTATTCCTTCGACTCTAGGAGGGTGCATTGTCTTGGGGTTATCAAAGACTTTGTTGTTTCCTTGTTCCAATTGCTAATGAAGAGTGTGGTTGTGGATATAGTGGTAGCTAATGTTCCCCCAAGCTTGGCATGTCAGTTGTCAAGATCCCGGATTAAGAGACTTGGAGGAACAGAAAATGGACCTCCTCACATATGCCACCATTCCAAAATTTTGGGGAACATAGAGATTGTACAGAGAAGCCCGCCTTAGCCTACATAGCTCTTCCATGCGATGAAGCAAACCCCACTAATCATCCCAGACGGTATGCCTTGGACACCGACTTAGGATCTAGCTTATTACAGGTCACCGATGAGCTTGAGACCCCTTTGCAGATCATAAGACAACCCAATCTTGATCAGAGGGTGTCCCCAACCAATTTCCTCTGTTTGGAAAATGTTCTTGATGGAGCTTCTAGTATAGGTGTACCGAGTAGTATTCAAATCTCCCTTCTCAGAGACCATATCACCGGCCATACAAGTTGGAATTTGAAGTCACCAACAACACGGCTCTGGGTTTGGGATTGAGGGCTGCAAAAAGAAATGGGAATTGAGGAGGTAGCAGTGTTCAAAGATGCTGAATTGAATATTCAACAAGTCAGGAATGTCTATTGGGCCAAGCATTCTCGGCTCAAAAGTTACAGGAACTAGGTATGGGACCTTATTGATAATTTCTTCCCTCGGATTTCCAACATCTCTTTCATTCCAAGGGAAGAAAATGCTTCACCCGACTTTCAAGCCTTCTCTCACTTAGTCTGTTTCAAGCCCCGCTACCGCATTAATCGACATATCGGTGAAGGTGATATAGACCCTCAGGCCGGACATTAAATGTCAAACATTGAGGGTATTCAAGACCATCGTGAGGATCGATAAATTCCTCCGCAAATTCATTGATGACTTCTCCGTGATCGCGGTAGACTTAAGACCCTCGACGAACCGACCACCACACCGGGAGTTGTTGAATAAAAGTTGTCGACCATCGATCATTCATAACCGGCCGAAATAACTATACCACGGCTGGCTGATCCCCTAGAAGGTTGTTCACATGGGAACGACGTATGCAGAGAGGCGTAATCGCAGTGAGGAGGCTATTGCTAACCGAATGCAATATAGGTACATCGAGGAGCCTTCCAAGATTGTCAAGTTACAAAAGGGTTAACGAGGAGCAGAGGATCGGGTATACCGATTTGTTGAAGGAGTTTGTTGATGCTCGCTGATCTACTAAGACTCAAGACATACCGACACATTGACCGGCCACCATTGAGCACAAACTCCAATCAAGGAGGATACAAGGCTGGGACCGTCAAAGGAAACAGATGTATAAATCCCATCGCTAAGTTGCCCCGCCGTCAGGAGAGGGAGGTGGTGAAAAAGTCACGGATGCCCAAATCATAGTCCCATTGAGATACTCCAAACAGCCAACTGGTCCCAGAAGAAAGAAAAAGCGAGAAATCAGACTCTCGTGGTCGAGATTTCGTGAATCCGGAATATCAGAGTTCAAAGAAGGATGTCTACCTCCGCCCAAATACGGAACACACATATATTGCGAGGGTCAGTGCATCAAGGATATCTATGATTGATGGTTTTTCGGGCTATAATCAAATTGAAGTCCATCTAGATGATAGGGAAGAAAAAACATTTACTACACCTTGGTGTACTTTCATGTATGATAAAATTCACTTTTGATTTATGAATGCAGGAGCAACATTTTCAGTGAGCAATGGACATAGATTTCATCGGAGAAAAGGATAAGTCTGTGGTAATTTACTTAGATGACATACCAGTCTTCTCCAAATCTGACATTGAGCACCACTCCATTTAAAGAGAGTCATGTCAGCAGGTTCTACTTGCCTTTCCCTAAATCCCAAAAATCATTGTTTGCTACGCGTGAGGGTATTAGGCCATATTGTCTCACAGAGGGAGTGAGAATTGATCCCCATGTGGTGGAAGAAATCTCAGCTCCGCCTTCCCGCGCGAGATCTAAAAAAGAGGTCCAAGCATTTTGGGAAGAATTAATTTGAGGAGGTTTGTCTCAATTTTGCTGAACTGGTAGAACATATCACAGCCATGCTCAGTAAGGGCCATGAAATAAAATGGGGCTGAACCTGCAGTCTTTTGACCAAATTAAGAAGCATTGATCAAGTTCGTATAGCTCTACCCATTATTCTAAAGATTTATATTTCTTTGCTTCCTTTAATACGCGTAGCAACGGTTCGCTATAAAAATGATCATATAAGAGTTACCATTGCCTTTAGCAAGGCTTTAAGAGATGCAAAAGTCTTGTATGAGATCATGGAGAAGCAAAATGATACCTTAGTGAAGCTTTCCCTTAAATATTTTAGAGTCTATGTATTACACTCAAAGATCAGGTATGTCCCCAATCTCTCCAGAAGGACATCCTATACTTCTAACATAGACGGAGGAGAAGCAAATGATCTCAAGATCCTAGAATTTGATTTGAGATCAAACCCACCAAGATAATATATGTGGTTTGGCCAAACTCGGCTTCAATCCACTATAAAGCCTTGGAAATCAATCTAATCCATGAGCAAGCTGAATCGCCCAACAAAAAATC
The DNA here is from genome assembly GCA_010110895.2 of Picea sitchensis. Lineage (NCBI taxonomy): Eukaryota > Viridiplantae > Streptophyta > Pinopsida > Pinales > Pinaceae > Picea > Picea sitchensis. The sequence continues at coordinate 12,637 of SNQJ01S0023765.1, read as the reverse complement.
TCAGGGTGGCTTATCACTAACAAAATGCACCTGGTACAAGGATATATTATACTTCCTGCAAGAATTAAGGCCTCCTGACAGAATGGGAAAAAGCAAGGCAAGAGATTTAAAACTCAAGGCAATCAAGTACTATCTTATTGGCCAATCCATCTATTGGAGAGATCCTTGGGGGATACTACTGATAAAACTGGACCCACAGTAGGCCCATAAGGTTATGACCGATTTCCATAGTGGCCTCCGTGGAGGTCATTATTTTTGGAAAAACACTGCTCACAAAATCCTCCGAACTGGGTACTACTAGCCCACCTTATTCCCCGATGTTTGCAAGGATATCAGAGCTTGCATCGTCGTACCTCCTCAAGGAAGTGCTCTCAAACTCTACCATTGACCGTGGTGGTCTCACCCCCTTCAACAATGGGGACTAGATTTTATTGGGAAAATTCATTCTCCTCTCCAAAGGGTCAAGACTGATGGATTTTGACAAGAACGACTACTTTACTAATGAGGCAAAGCCGCCCTACCGTAAGAACTTCTCACAGTAATCATCGCCTCGAGGACATCATTGCTAGTTTGGTTTCAGTAAAATCACACCGACAACGCTTCATTTCTACACCGAGCCTCCTCATCACCGAGCGCTTGGAATTTCACTAATCCACTCCACTCCCTACTATCCTCGTGGAAACGGACTGCAGAGTCCTCTAATAAAAGTTTAATAAAGCTTATCAAGAAGCTATTGGAGGATAATAATAAAAGGGCCCTGGACTCAAAGCTCTTCAAATTTGCACTTTGGGGCCGCATCGAAAGTGACAACTAAGAAATCCCCCGGGTCTCTCCCCTTCCAACAGGGATTGAGCTTTTCCCACTCTCAAATTGTTCGTTCGTGTGTGGCAAATCTTCTCCATGACTATGAAGGGGAACCCAATCTTATGCTCGGAGAATTCATCAGATAGTCGACGTGCAGCAGACCAGAGAGCAGGTCCCAACAGAGCTTACAACCGCTGTAAGATTAAGCAGGCTTTTGACAGAGAAAACAAGAAGAAAGAGTTTGAATAAAAATCTGGGTAGCTCGTTGGGATGCACCTAGGCAAGAGAAGGGCAAACACAGAAAATTTGATGCCCTCCTCACCCGGCCTTTCATGATCCTTGAAACATTTTCCAATAACACTTACAGCTTGCAGGATCTAGAAGGAAATGAAGTGTTCAATGGCCCAAGCACGCCGGGCATTTCTTAAAAAACAGCTTCATGAGCCGTACCGCTCGCTTTTTGCTTAATATTGTAAATATTGTTTTGTGTTTTTGTTTTCGCTCGACTAATAAATGACTCCATAGGCCCAACAAAGAAAGGCACTAAGTCTCCCAAAGAGTTCTTAGAGCATCAGTGACCCACTCTATCTCCCATGGAGCCAAAATGTTAGCTGTATATTTCTTGCTAAGGGGTTTAGATATCAAAAGAACGGGTTAAAACCCACTTGTCCAAAGTTTCGAATGATAACGCGCCCATGGTAAGCAACAAACAATACTGGCCGGTCCAGATGTGCGCGCCCAAATCGACGGCGCACAGCGAATGTCGGACCCCCTTGCCTTTCGATCTTTAAGCTGGGGTCCGGACGGGGCGCAGCCCGACGGTTCGACATGTCTGATCAACGGTAGAGAGTAGCTGACCCCCCGCCTTTCTGCACATTTTAAGCGTGAGGGGGGGGTCCGAAGCTCCCATGTGCGCCTCCGACGCCGTGATCAGAGCGCCTTATCAACGGCCGGAAGTCCTCCGGGCCCCTCTCACCGGCCCTGTTTAACCAAGGTGGGCCCTCCTCCTCATTTCACTCTTTCTTCTCGCTCTTTCCTCAGCCGTGTGTCATCCGCTACTTTCCTCGGTCCTCGCGGGTTCTCTTTTCCTCCCACCGTCTGACTCCTCTTTCCCCGGCCAGATGTCCTCTCTCCTTCCACGCATCAAGTTTCATCAAGAGGCGAAGTTCGTTTCTCTCGCCGTACGCATCCCACTGCCGATACCCAGTTCGCCCTTCACACCTCTCATTATTCCTGCACTCCTCGCCACCCTTCAAGGCTTCCCGATGACATCACACCTATCATGCACAAGACCTCCGCTACTGGTTTCTCGTATCTCTCAAGATATCCGCCATCTGTGTGAAGGGAACTCGTCCGTAGCCCAGAATGCTGAGTTGGTCTGACCATTTCCAATCCCTGCCATAGCGCTTATTGAAGCAAGCAGGGTGGGGAGTTAGACATCGCTTCCTCGCTTATACGAAGGCCCCAAGAAGATTAAAAAGTACGATCAATAAATTGTCGAAAACCGATCGCTGCCTATAAGTTGTAATCTAATTATTCAAAGATCGGCATTCATGGCACGGGGTTATGCGCACGCAGAAAGCTCAATGCAGCTTGGTTCCGCTATGCTATTTTCCTCGAGTATATGTAGGCCTTTGCCATTTTTGTATCTAGGGATGGTAGAGCCAAGCTCCCAACTGTAAAGTTTCAGTAAATATTTTGGTTTCCTGGTTATGCCTCTTTTTTTGAGACTTCTTGGTTTATAAAGAACAGTTCTCCTTTTTTTCCATCTTTGTTCCATCTTTTCCCGAGGATTCACAGTAGTGCAACCGGTTGCAATAAAGGATTTGTTGTGGCATTGTCGTTCCCTCTGGTTATCTGCATTTGAATGTAAAAGGATCTTTCGCTCAATGCATTTCTTCTTCAGTCTGTTGCATACTTGATGTTTGTAATAGATCATTGCACTCTTCTTGCGAAAGTCTTCCTATTCACCTTTAATACCTCACTCACTGTTTGGAGTTTATCAGACCTCACTCTTTCATGCATGCCCGGTCCGGGTTTCCTCGAAAGGATACGTAGGTCAAGTTGAGTTTCCTTCCATTTGATCACCCTTTAAAACAAACCGCGACTAAATCATACTACTCGCCTCCTTAGCAATCCGTGAGTGACTGAAGCTAACAACTTGGTACACATGGTTGGATGCACTTATTTATGGTACACATGTGTTGGCATGGTTGATGCACTTGTTTATGGTACGTGCTGAGGTACGTTGATGCATTTTCGTCTGCATTTATTGGTACATGTTTACAATGGCATATCTCACAATAATAGTGCATTGTGGTTCCTAATTATCTCACTTCTAATTCGTGGTGGTTGGACGGCAAGGGATGTGGTTGTGCCACCTTTCCGGTCAGAATGGAGAAATACAAGGATAGCCTCCTTTGGCTATTGTAGCCAGAGAATTGTGGAGTTGGATATTTCTTCAGGTTTGTATCCCTCGAGAACTAGGTTGAGCCTCCTTCCAAAATGGAAAACAAAGGAATTTGGTGCTTCCAATGAATGTAATTTTCAAGACATATATGGAAAAACATCCTGGTTTTCTCCCGGATTTGGGTTTTTCAATGCGGAACACTAGTAATCGTATCCATGATTGTTCATTTGTTCATTTATTTACTTTGCAAGTTATTCGATGATAATGTTTCATTGATATAACACTCTGATTATATGGTTAAAATGATTAATTTCTATTATTGATTCACCCCCACCCCTCTCAATAATCCAACAGTGTTTTGGGTACCAAATGTAACTTCACTAATAATGTTACCTTTTTATTTTCTATGTATCCTTGTATATTGAGGTTTTGTGGAGTACTGATGTCAACCAATGCATGACAAGATCTTGTTGGAGTATTCTCTTCTATATATGGATCTTGTGGCGGTTCTAATTCTTGATCGTATTCCTCTTCACAGTTTATGTAGAATAATTTCTTCTCAGCACATTTATGCCCCTTACTGTACTTGCTATAAAAATTGAAACATAGTCTCTTTTCTATTCTTTCATCCATTTGTTGAGGTTTCAATCTTTTCGGTTGAGGTATGGTTGTCTTATGAACCCCAAAACAATCTTTGATTCTTGTGTATGCTCCAATGGTATGCATGTGTGTAGCCTTATATTTGGCTTGAATATGATGAGCAATTTGCATAAATTCCATAATATTTGTAAGATGTCTTAAGAAAAGTTCATGTTTAATGTCTTCTTTTAATCCACCCATGCAAGATTAATCCACCCATTAATGTCTTCTTTTAATCCACCCATGTTCACGTAAGTGCTTGATTCTCGTCAATTGACTGAAGTAGTCATGTTCCCAAATTTTCCCATATTGTGATTCTAAGTCTCTTGAAAATAAACCTCGAGTATAATGATAAAAATGGGGCTTCCTTTTAACTAGCCATTAATACCATTGATATGGTTTTATCTCAGAGTTCAAAGTTGCTATGTGAATCATTTTATTATCATCCATAATATTGTTTTAATGAGTTCCTTGCATTTTGATATCTCCTTTAGGGAGTATCTCATATAGAGCATGAAAGATCATGGAATACAAGGAATTTTGCAATTCCTTCATGGATTTTTGTATTTCTTCTTTATTTTCATTCATCTTATTTTCCATTTCATCTATATTTCTTTTGATATTTTCATCCATCTTATGTTCCATTTGTTCCATATTTATTTTCATCTCTTCCTTATTTTCATCCATATTCATTTTCATGTCATTCTTATTTTCATTCATCTTCTTCTCCATATGTTCCCTATTTTCATTTATCTTCTTTTCCATTTGTTCCCTATTTTTAGTGATCTTCTTTTCCATCTAGTGATAAATATCTTGGATTTCATCTTGATTCATGTTTGATATCTCTCGAGGTTTAGTTGATGATGAAAATTTTGGAGGATCCTTTGGAGCCATGTGAGAAAACAATAATTATCCTCTTTTTCCTCTTTATCATAAATTTTGAATCACTAAAATCAGATTTTCCAATAAAGGGTTATGCCAATTGTAAGTTACGTACCTTTCAAACCCTTAATTTGGAGTCTTTCCTCATGGTCGACGTTCCTTCTGATGTATTTATGAAATTCTATCCCTTATGAGTCTGAATTTTCGGCCTGTAGTATTATGATATGTATTCTCTACAATGCCATAGGTCTGACCAAAATTTGATGTTCCAAGTGAAAGTTATGGCAACTTTTCCAAACATTCTTATTTTTGCACTGTTCTAGAGAGAGAACTTGTACATAATTCCATGTGTCCAATATTTGATACCTAATTTTTAAAATTTTACCAGAAATACTATGGAATGTTCTTGTTCAAATGCAGCTAGTTTCACTGAATTTTGATCCTCACGAAAGAAAATATTCTTGTTTTACCCATAACTCATGTTTGAGACTAGTTATAGGAATACTCTTGTTGGTTTATCTGTTACTTACTCTTCTTTCTTGACCATTTGAGTTATTGACCCAGGGTTCATGTCTTTCAGGTTTCCAACAAAGCCTCTAAAACTATCGGCCCTCCTGGTAAACCAGAAGGCAACACAGTACACATGATACACTGCACAACCTCACCCAAGATAGCTTTAAATGGGTGGCTGTAAGACTCAGGTGTTTACAACCTAGGATTGAGTATGAGATATGGGTTTATTAGTTAGAACCATGCACTACAAATTGTGATTACAATCTACTGTTATTCACGGTCACACACTTATCTACCACAGTTTATTTCCCAAGCAACACAATCATATCCCATAACAATATATTAAATCATTCATCAAGCACAATAATTAACTGGTGAAAGAAAAGTAATGACATTCATGCATTCATCACATTACACATATATTACCATCGTTCACCCCCTTCTGGGCTACGTCCACAAATATCTGGCTCTTGGATCTTTTAGTATGGTAGTTCTGCATCTCTAGTGTTGCATGCTTACACCTCTCCTTAGATGGGTAAGATCTATATGAGGTGAACTAGATCGCACCATGCTCCTCAGCATGTGATCTAATCCTTAGATCTTCCTCCTCTCCTCTGTTCTTAGCTCAACAACTTACAAAATAGTTTCATCACAATATTACATATCGCATCGAATCGTATGTATTCAACATGAACAATATAGAGACAAACTAATCAAGAACCATCCTTACACAACAAAAACTGGAATCTTCTATTATACCTATGTATCTATATTTAAATCTATCAGGCTCTTCAGTCGTTTACAATGTATTACAAAAAACCTAACCCTACCGACGTTAGGTCTTGCTCCCATGCACGCGTGTTGTTCTTCCACCCAGTTGTCGCTTCCCTTGTGCATGCTTTCTTGGATGCGCGCATGCCGTGTTTCCCTCTAGTTGTTGCTTCAATTTCTGCACGCTTTCTTTCCCCACGATCATCCTTATTTCCACTTTGACCTACTGCCAATAAGCCCCCGAAACTGACACGTGACTTGTCCCGAGTCACCTAATACTTATGAGCTTCCTTGATCTCCTTGGTGATCGTCTGGAACTTTTCCTTGAGCTCTGCTGCTTTTGTCAATGCTTGCACGGTCTTCTCCTTGATGGTTTCCACTACCTGAACTGCCACTTCATTGCTCAACAATCCCGCAGATTCTGCTTGGGTCTGTGCTATCTGTGTTTTAGCTCCTTCTACCTGTGCGAGTACTTCTTCTACTCATTCCTGCAATGGCTCTATTTGAGCCTGACGCTCCTGTTTCTGCATTTGCGCAATGATAAGTGATGCTTACATCTTATTAATCTCTTGCATCCCTTTGACTCATTTTGGGATTGGTATGGTATTCTGCCTCTGCTTGAGCTCATGGATCATTGCATTGATCCTTTCATCTTCCTTGTCCCAACGTTGGACTTGTGGATCCTCCTCCAACCTCGTCCAAAGATGTGTTGCTTTGTCGAACAAATCAACTATTATGCTAACCTGTTGCTCTATCTCCTGCAGATGCGTTGTTGCTTCCTGCTTCCTTTTCTCCTCCATTGCTGGTGGAGTGGTTGGTGTAAGCTGCTCTTGGAGAGTCTCGAGTTCCATCTGATATTGATCAATTGCTTGCGCAAGATGATCAATATTTTCCATGGTTTCAACTTCCTCGTTCTTTGTGGCATGTGGAATCTTCTCGTAAGTTCCTGCCACTTTCTGCTCCAATCCTTTTAGGTGCTTCCTTTCCTCCTTAGTCTCAGATTTGGCCTTCTTGTAGCCTACTTTCAATTCATCATGTTCTTTTGTTGCCTGATTTAATTTGATTAAGTGTCTGCATGCACGAGACTGTACCTCGTGATTGACGCTCACCTGCACCCTGTGTAATGCCCCTGATGGTATCCTTATCAACACAAGTTGGATCTGGCTCAAGTCTTTCAAGGGTGTCTGCCCCACGATTTCATCCATGCGTAGCATGTTGGGGTTGATATGGAATGTTGTGTGTGGCTGCAATATCCCCTTGTTGGTCTGTTGATCTTCCTCTTGCGCTCTTCCTTCTATGTGTGGTACTAATGTCTCTATGCCTCTGTTGCGGCTTGCTATCTATGCTTCCCCAAATTTCTTGAGGATCTCCTCCATTTCGACAAGCTCTTTTTGAAGTTTATCCCTGTGATGTGTTGTATGATCGAAGTCCTCTACTAGACAATCTTGGACCATTCTAGCGATCATTTCCCCATCATCCTCCGTGATCGTATAGTCGGGTGATGTTCCTTGCACCTTTTATTTCTTGCACGCACCTCTTGTCTATGCTATTGGTATCTTAGTTCCCCCTGATTCTTGTGTATTTGGATTTGGGGAGGTCTCCTGCACTCCCTTAGCTTGTTTCTATTGTCCGTTGGTTAGCTGTGTAGTCTCTTTCTTCCCCTTCTGGGTTCTTGTCTTGTTTGACCCTTCGTCTGCCTAAGTCGTCTTGCCTTGGCCCATTCTTGGTTTCTTGGGTACTTGGATTTTCGGGGGCTGCGTTTACACTTGCTTTGCCTCGCCTTCTGCTGTTCGTTCTGGGACTTCCTRGGTAATGGCTAGGATTCTCCATTCATCGGGCCATTCACTGATGACCATGTCGATATCACCCTTTGTGATGCAGTAACGCATMTATAGCCACTATTTATCTGGATCCTACCTTGGTTGTATCCACATTGTTTGTCGTGTGTCTTGGAAGTTGGCGATGTCTGCATATCGCACGACGACCTTTGGTGTTATTCTTCATGATCAGTTGATAGCTTCATGTATGTCACATAGGTATGCTTCAAATATGATTCCATTCTCCCTCTTATGTTTGGCCTACGACCCAGATCTCAGTAGTAGGTATCTAGCTCATGCTGGCTATGGTCCAGTACAAAAAAATTACACATCCTGGTTCCCGCCATCCCATGAAGGCTATTAAGGTGATGAGCCATGAGTAATGGAACTATGTGCCTAGGTCCTGCACATCCTTGCAATCCTATTGAAATAAGTTAAATAAATATGGCGCTCAACTCATTGAGGTGCCTTCGACGCACTGAGCTGCAACTGCAATGACTCCCGCTGGTACTTCATCTTTGCGGCATTTTCTTAGTAATTTGCAGGCTAAGATCTTTGTGACCAATTGTGTATCTGCATTATTGATTCGTTTGATCATGATGCCTCTCGTTCCCCTCAAGGTGCCATACTTTTTCTTCATTTCCTCTGCCAATGMTTTCTCCTTGGATTTGTCGTCCAGAATCAACACAGGATCCATACYCTGAGTTGGTAACCCTGTGATTTGTGCGATAATCTCAACGACTATGGGGACGAGTTTGTCTAGTCATATGTCCCCTCCATGTGTGACTGCTAACAACTACTTGATGTAGGTTGTCGCGTACTGACCTCTACCAAAGTATGGTAGGGTCAATAGACCTAAGATTCCTGTTTTTTTCAGCCCAATTTCCCACTGGTATGGCTGGGTAATCTCTTCTCCCAACTGGGTTGTGCCTATGGTCTCTGTAAAGACCCTCTGTGCAAGTTCTGGGAACTTGGTTTCGTTTAATACATCATGGTTTGAATATTTGAGCTTCCTAACGTGACCCGGTAGCTCCGGTTCTACCTGTACTCCAACTGGTATGCGTGGTAGAACAATTTCTGTTGCAGACTTCTTGCGGGGTGAGCTCGGTATCTGCACTTTGTTTTCCTATTGCGGTGGTTGGGTCGAAGTTCCAGAAGCTTCCGATTGTTCCCATGTAAGCCATTCTAGACAAGCTGAGGCATCTTCAGCGGTCTCCCCTGCTAGTTGACCTAAGAGGGTCGTTTGAGACTCATCTGGTTGCACTGCTGCTTCCAGATTCTGTGCCATTCTGTTAGCTTCCCAGGCTTCTTTGGTGATTTATGGTTGCACTTCCTTTTGGGTTTCCACTTTCTCATTCTGAGGCTCCTGTGCCGCTACTAGCGTATCCACTTTCATGGCTTCTGCTTGTGGTTGTTGAATCTCTTCCACAATTGGTGTAGAGTTCTCCGGTATCGTCTCTGGGGATGGTATTTTGTTGATATCGACAATCTTCGGATGTTGCTGGTCATTTTCTTCCAACGATCCTCATGACCTAGTTTGCACCCTAGTCGGCCTGACAGTCTGGCCTGCTTCTGCTGGCTTCGGTGGTGCCATAGTGGTGACTGTCGAACATTTGTTGATTTCAAATAGCTTCTATGAGCTCTGTAGTTTCTCTCTATTCTCCTTTCTCGAATAGACTAATTGCTCCCGTGCTCGCGTGTTGTATGGGCTTGTCATGAAGCTTGTCGAGGACGCTTCCTTCATTATGCGTTTAATTCACCATAACTGTGGGTTCAATGCATCTGCAATAGTTTCGTACTTTCCATTACACTTGCTTTGTTGGCTCCATTTGGCGCGTTTAATGTGATGTCCCATCAGTCCTTGCTGTGCTTTAATTCCAGCTAGTGTTGTCATATTGTCATGCTTTTGTCAAATTTCCATTTCCCACTTGTTTTCCCTTTGTATGTAACCGTTGTTCGTGCCTTTGCCGAATTTGGTTTTCCCACTACATGTGGCCTTCCTATTTCTGGCGTACTACGCCTTCTTTAGTTTTGGTTCCTTTTTTTTTTTTACTGCACGGTGGGTGGTCAACTGTCCTTATATAGTTTCAGTCGGCTCCTGTTGATCATTCCTCTGAGGTCTGCGCCTGATAAATATTTCAAATGTACAAATCCTTCGTCTGTGATAGATTTTACTTTGTATGGACCTAACCAATGCATTATGATATTTCTCGGGTGCTGAAACAATTTGCTATTATACATTAATACTAGATGGCATTCCTTGAACATTTTCTTCTTGATGTGTCGATCGTTCCAATCTTTGTCTCTTTCTTTATGCACTTGTTGATGGAATCCTGCTAGTATTTGGTCTTCCTCCATGTTCGATAACTAACTCAGTCTCTCTTGTATTACGCCTCATTCTGTCATTTGTGTGATACCTACTACGCACAAGCTGGGTACTAAAAATTCTAGTGGAATTACTGCTTCTTGGCCATAAACCGGTTTTAATGGTGTGTGTCCTGTCAAAGTTTTGCATGTAGTCCTGTATGCCCATAATACTGCTGGTACATTGGGGTCCCGGTTGTCTTTGTTTACATTACATATTTTTGACCCTTGGGGGTATGGAAGTAAGTGAAGATTAAGGAAGAAAAGACAAAATGCAAACTGCATGGAAGACACAGTAACTGATACTAGGTCGAAGTGAGCAAAAGAGAAGAAAAGACGGTGCGAAGTAAGAGAAAGAAAGCCATTGGATGAGGACATTGAGGATGGACAGGTTAGAAAGGAATATGGATTGTGGACAACTCAGGAAGCAGAAAAATCCACCATCGGATGCTTTGGAGCACCGCGCAAGAAGGAAGGAAAGACAGGCTGGCGAATCCCTGAAAACGCAGGTCAAGTTGACCTAAGGTTTTAGACACCTAGGTTTTTGGTATCTAGGGTTTTGAGACTTAGGTTTCAACCTAAGGATGTCTGAAAGCTATTGTAATGTATAAATAAAGGTCTAAAGGACCTAGGATGGGTTGGTTCTAAGATGGTTGAGATTTCATTGTTATTGTCTGATTGAGTGAGTACCACTGTGTGAGAGAGAAGTGTTATGTGAGAGGGCCTTCTGTATTGTAAGATCTTCAGCTAGGTGTGAAGATCAACCCTGCAGCTGGGTGCACAGGGAGGGAAGACAGAGAGAAAGAGAGAAGATATGCTGGCTAAAGAGCACATATAAGAACTATATGCTTCCATTTTAGTATATTATAAAGCACAGTTCTATGGACGTAGCCCTAGGGAGAGGGTGAACCACATACATCTTTGTGTTGTGTGTTATTGATGTTGTGTTATCTTGTTTATGGATATACTGATATTGCATTATTGTGTTAGATCTGATAGCTAGTTGTGCGAAGTAGATCTAAGATAGCAATTGATATCTAGATGTTGGGTTGTTCTTGTATTAGATCCACTTTGTATTCTCTTGGTTGTAGACATCTGTGTCCTGCAACCCCCCATAACTACTTCGGGTGAGACTGCATCTGCCTCGTACGTGTTGCTGAAAGGGCCACTAGTTAGGGATTTTTGGTGCGCTCTTGGAGTTGGACCTTGGGTCTGCCCCTGTGGCAACAAATGGTTCTTTTGCCAAGAGAAGAATCTTCTTGAGGGAATGCCAAGATGGTTTCCATCAAAGACAGAGATTCAAAAGTGGATAGAGGATCAAGAAAAGGACTTCATTGAAGCCCAGAATAAGAACCTTAGTCTTAGTACAAAGGATTGGTTGGGAAGATATATCTTTACTGATATACACGAGATTTTCTTTGGAGGAATTCATCAGGAGTTATACGAGTGGCTAGCTAGGTTAGCAGACACCCAATTTGAGATCATATCTATACCACCTGTGGTTTGGACATTAGCGCTAATAAATAAGGTCAAGAAAGTTGATAACGCCATTTCAAGAGAAGTATATCACTGGTTCGATAGCACCATTGGAGGGTATATCACCGAGTTTTCTCTTGACAGAGTAGAGTCATATAGCCAAGCTGAGAGGTATTTCTTTAAGGGACCCAGAGGAAAATTCTACACTTTTTGAAGTTTAAGATCAAGATGCTATTGCATGAGAAAAACATATTGAAGATACAGTAGTTGGTCGGATTGGAAAAGGCTAATGTTCAAGAACTCCGATAGTGACAACGACACAGAGGCTCGACATACGCGCAGTGGGAGAGCATTCAAAGAAGTCCCTCTTGCGAACCTGTTTAAGCAGAACTAAGGGGATGAGGGTTTCTATAGTGGAGAAAAGACTGATATGACAGACAAAGAGCATTCAGAATTCGCTAGGGCAGAGGAAGGGAAAGTTGAAGGACCTCATTGGAAAGAGCCAAAAACTTCAGGAACCGCGTTGACTATTGAAGTAAGTACTATTATTCGTCCTGTTGTCTCAACAACATTAAGAAATCAGAGTAATCAAAGTCACCAGAGTGCTCTAAGCACTGTCACTAGGAGTCCACCACATACTCAGTCAAGAAACCTAGGAAGACCTATGGAAGATGAGATGAGGTTACCCACCTTTAAAGGAGATGGATATTAAGATCCCGATCAACACTGGTTTTTATGTGAAGTTGTATGGAGTATTAAGAACATCACTAATGAGGATTTTAAATGAGCTCAAAGAAGTACTACCCTAAGAGATCTCACACTGAGTTGGTACATGAAATTTGTCCAAGGAACTGCACCAAAACCGCTGAATGTCATTAAGACTGCTCTAATTGTTGAATTCAAGAAACCTAAGTCAGAGTCGTAGTGCATTACAGAGCTAAAATAAATCAAGCAGAGAATA
>SNQJ01S0023764.1:96460-110948 GCA_010110895.2 Picea sitchensis | reverse complement strand
GCTCCAACTGGAAGGAGGATACAACCCACTTTCCTTTCCCCTTCCTTCCTCCCTAAAATATAAATAAAGACTCAATCTGTCACTGTTACTTTCACTGTCACTCTCACTTTCTTTGTCTTTATCACTATCATTGTCTTTGTCACTGTCACTATCTGTATCTCTATCACTATCACTGTCTCTATCACTGATACTGATATCTCATCATCAACATCATCATCAACACAACCAGATCCACTCACATAAAACATAAACCAAGACCATTACCAAGGTGTGCATCAAACCATGTGCTAAGATATGTGTGCCATAACATCCATGTAACAACCATGTGCCATATCCATAACCCGTGTGCCAAGATATGCCTCAACCAAGTTCCATAATATCCACGATTGATTTACCAAATATTTTCTTCAATCATATGTCATATCACTCATGATATGCCTCAATCATGTAGCAAAATATGTACCTCAAACATACACCATATCATCCATGATGTATCTCAACCATGTACCAAAATATATTCCATAAACCATGTACCATAAGATATGCCTCAAAATACACCTCAAACCATGTGCTCAAGATTTGCCTTAGCCTTGCTGGACGAGACTGGTTGATCCAAGTGGATATTGGTGGCCACCCACCTATTCCAACTAGCTCCTCTTGTTCGTTTTTAGTTCAACACGTTCTTTTGTACTTCTTTATAATTGTGGGTTCTACACTTCTGGGGCTGTCTGAATCCCTACACATCTTGCAGGTGGATACTGGTGGCCTCTCACCTAATCCAACTAACTTATTTTGTATGTTTTCATGTCAGCACATCTTGTTGTACTTCCAGGGTCGTTTTGGATCCCTAAATAGTGTTTTTTTGTTTCGCCATAGTCAAATTGTAAACTAAGTTAGAGTTTGACGACAAAATTTGTAGCTCTCTGAAAAACCTTTCCAATGGGCTATCACACGCCTAAAACTAAGGTCGTATGAAAAATTTACAACCCCAGGAAGTTGAGGTACCAACTTACCCATAGGGGCCCACATGACTTTTGGTGTTTCACCTCCCAGGGTTAGGTTTTTGGATGTCTAGGGTTTTGGAATTCATGAGTAATATCAAAAGGGACTCTAGAGCCTCATTGTAATCATTCTGCTCAAACGAATTCGCATAGAAGCCGCATCTCTTCTCAAAGATAGCTACCACCATTCGAGCAAGTGTTTCAGTTCTACAGTTTTATCCTATTTCATTTATTCAATAGAAGATATTGTTCAATGAATATATGTGTTATTCTTCATATCTTTGTGTTTATTGTATTCAGTCTGTTAATCAGTTCGTTCTGCTCCTAAATCTGGATCACTGGTCATCTCGTGGGTCCTTGCATGACAACTGATGTGAAGTTTGCAGGGTCCTCATCGGACACCCTCTATTTGACCCATGGGGGCATTCTCAATTAGGGTATTTAGAAATCCTTCTTCTACAGCTCCGAGAATTTCATCCTTCATATTCCTTCACTTCCTCAGATTCGCTACCTCAAACTTACAAAGAGATCACATCCTTTCTTGATGACTTGATCAAATGAGAGGCATTTTGATGTGTATTTATACTATTTCAAGTAACTCCTTTACTTGATTTAGGGTTGACCGACCACTTTTTGTTTGCAACAACTTTTCTCTTTTAAATAATTTGGGGGCCGACTTGTAACTTCTTGTTGCAACTATTTAGGGTCTTCTTAACTATATTTCGGGGCTTAAAATTTAAGAGGACATAACTATTCAACCGTGAGGAACCACGTGGTGCATCACCTACAATTGGAAACAAAATGACGAGTACTATCCATCTATTAGGGTTTTTCATGTATTTGCAATGTCCTTCATCCTATTTTTCCTCAAACAACTCAGACTTCATGAGCACACCTTTGGGATTCTTGTAGAGTTCTTCAAAGTGTTTCCCCATGAGGGCCATGCTTAAAGTTATGCCATAAGGGGACCAATTTAGAGACTTCTTCAGATACAACCATTACTTGGACTTCTTCTAAAGTTGACATCTAGGGTTGACATCAATGATAACCAACTTTCCAACAACTTCCTCTTCTTTCCTTTTCTATTCCTTCTCAATCTTTTATCTTTTTTTGGCTCCTAGCCTTTTCTTCCTTTCTTCCTTTGCAACTCTAACTCTTTTTTCATTCCATATTCTGCCACCATGTTGAGAGTTTCCTTTCCTTCTTAAAATTAAGTTATCATATGGTTTTTTTTCTCTTCAATGGATCTCTTCCTCCCAATTTTCTGATTCATAAATCCACCTATATTTGTAGTTGTGGTAGTGTGTTTTGATGGTTTTCTAGGGGTCATGCCTATGGAACCTTTCTTCTTAAAAGTGAAAGGAGGCTTAGGTGTCGGCTTCTGCTTGGGAATCCTTGACATCCTTGAAATAATATGCACCAACCCATAGTGACAAAGGTGGCTAGATCATTTTCTTGTCCCTGTTTAAAGCTACACCTACCCCATGCACCAAGTTTTGGTAGGTTATCTCTTGCAACACTAATCTATCGATGATGAATGAATGAATGATTAAATGGCTCTCTCCTTTTTTTATGAACACAAAATATAGAAATATATATAAATAAAGAATAATTAAATAATAATAATTAGTACATCAAATAAATGAAAAGATGCGTCTTATCTAAAAGATGTGTATCTTCATGAAAGGAAACCCCCTATGAAAGTGTATAAAAGGACCCTCATTCTTATTGTAATAATTTTATCTATTAATCAATCTTTTATACATTATTTTATAATATATTTTACAGCCCTACATGGATTATTGTGTTATATCCTTTCTATTTTGGATATTTTTTGTGTGAGTGAATTTTTGTTCATTTCACTTGGTATCAAAGCATTGTTTCTGGTCCTCACTATTGGTTGCAGTTAAATTTTCAGAGTTTCTCCAACCCAGGTCTTTGACCAGAAATCTTGCCATTGGCCACTCACTACTCATAATATATGTTTAAACAATTACTTTTCTACCAAGAAAATTGAAGAAACCAGAGATTGGTAGGGTTAAAATATTGAAAAAATTATCAAAGAAAAATTCA
Source organism: Picea sitchensis (assembly GCA_010110895.2). NCBI lineage: Eukaryota > Viridiplantae > Streptophyta > Pinopsida > Pinales > Pinaceae > Picea > Picea sitchensis. The sequence goes on along the minus strand of SNQJ01S0023764.1, from coordinate 107,874 downwards.
AAAAAAAGGAAATAGAAAAAGATATTCTGTTGCAATATAGTGAAAGTACTGAAAGGCTCATTTTTATGGAGCACAAATTTCACAATCATGCATAAGAAGCTGATAACCAACAAATAAAAAGGAAGCGATCAATTGTTTGTCCGCCATTCGAATTAATCATCGACAACATAGGAGGATAGATCCATCACATATTTCGAGAAACAAGTAATCCATGAGAGAGAATAGAGGGATGACATATGTCATGGTCATAAAAGACACAGATAAAGAACTTTAACAAATCCCGCTACCAATTCTGTCTGAGAGAACATGTGGGAAAATACTTTTAGGAAACTGCGAATAACATCAACTTTACGCAAAAGTACCCATTTGTTGTCGTCGAGGGTATATCCAAGGTTATAGCCGGTTACACTTGGTGATGAGGGTATTATCAAATACAGAAAAATAAATCCAAAACCGAGTGGTTGCAAACATTTAAGCCTAGGTCACGATCATTGAAAACCTATCATTTCAGGTCAAAATGAGTTGAATCACACCAATATGAAGTCACGAATGATCACCATGCCACACATTACTTCTCGGGAAAACAAATTAAAATCAAGGTTTTAATATTAAGAGTCACAATATCCAACCCTATTACTAGTGAAATAGTGAAATCAAGGTATAAGGTTGCAAATACATATTTGGAGGAGAAGGTTATTATACACTCATAAAAAATCATTAAACGACTTAAATACAAATTTAAAACAAAAATAATTTACATTCATGTGGTAAATGTTCTAAGTTGAGTATACAATTAAGCACAAGGGTATTAAAAATTATGGTATATGAGACAAGTGTGAAGGGAAGTTTTCAATGAAGGGAAAACAATGGATTTTAACATAAACGAAGGAAGGTTTATGCATAAAGGACTTTCAACGCCTTTTTTTTATATATTAAAAGTCAAAGGAAGTGTTCAAGGAAAAAATATTAATGTTGCGATTTGTCCGAGGAAAATTACATCAATATTGATATTTCCAATGAATTATCAATTTTAGAGTCAAATATAATCGAAAAGAATTTTCGAAAGACACAAATTAAGAATCTATAAGTAACAATTGGCGGTTATAAATACATATCTAAATTCGATGTTACAAAAATGACTAAATCCAATGTTGGTATAATTCTTGGTTTAACCTGGCTAGAAACACTAGGTATCTTTATCTTAAATGTGGTAAAAATAAAATTTGACTTTTTATTACAAGAAGAAAAAAATTACGCTCTAAGACATAACAATGTCGTCACATTCAAAATATCCATCGTCGGAATATTCTAAGAATATTTCAAAGATGATAAACTAGGATGATCAAATGACGGTACAAAAAAGGTAGGAAGAATTTGACAAAGTTGTTGCTAATAAAGAGGAAGAAATTTGTCATCTCAAAAATCATAATCAAATCTTGATTACACAAATCAAGAAATTAAAGAATAAAATGCAAGGGGATAAAAAGTTAGAGAAAGCTAATCAAGATTTTGAAAAGAAGTTATTCGAAAGGATGATGAAATTTGTGACCTTAAAAGTCTAAAAGTCGTTATCAAAACTTGATTGAACAAATTAAGAAGTTAGAAGATGAAAAATAGTTGCAACAAAAAATGTCGCGTAAAATTGTCAGTATAAGATCAATGGTCGACAAGGGAACTATGATTAATCCCATAAAATGATACAAAATACTTTCCAAACCTAAAATAATGGAACAAACATTGATCCAATGAATTAACAAAAGCATCAAAAGTGAAAGAGAGATTCGACAAACAAGATCCAGAAGAAATTTGAATGCCTTATTGTCATCCAAATCACAAAGATCTTAACAACCAACACCAATATCAAGAGAAATATAAACATTTTTTCATGAAACTAAATTTGGGATGGATCACTCTTGAGAAGATGCAACATATTACTTTGTAACACCCCCTCAGCCGTTACGACTAAAAGTGAAGCAAAGAACAAGACTTTTTTTTTAAACAGGATGACAACAACAATTACGGCTAAATAACACATCTGACGGCAAGCACCACACCTGCAGAATAGACAACAGACAACTACAACTCCAGGCACTAGCACAAGGGAAACTGGGTGAAACATGCGTAAAGAAATAGAGAGAAATGACTACCCACCCAACACAAAGATGACCACGCCTACAAGCTAAGGGACAACATCCCCCTCCTGACACAACGACCTTGGTGAACAAAGACTAGAACCTCAAGGTGTGCGAACCCAACGCATGAAGGCGTTCAACCCATGTGCCAAAAGAAAACTTACAACACTCAACAAAACTCACATGGAAGGCACCGACTCTGTCCAGGTTATCATTCGCCGCTATCCAATAGGGCGCACCATGATCCCCTCATTAGGAATCATGTCATCCCCAGGTGATAGACACATCAATAACCTTGGCGCAACATATCCTAACGGGACCAAGGACTTAAGAAAAGCAACTCTCTAGGATATGAAACAACTAAAAAGAATACTATGCCCACACCCCAAGCAACCGATCGATAAGATGCATGATGATGTCGTTCGAAGGAAGCACAATCTAAAACACGACTTCGCCAACAACCCGGCCATTCATCAAGTCTAAACTAGTCAACAATTACAATCCATTTTAACATCGATTATCAATCTAAATTAGAAAGTTTAAATTACAATTTGGTCATTAATATACAATCTAATCTAACATTAAACACAATCAAATTTAGCGAGTCTAAATTACAGATTAGTCATTAATGTACGATCTAATTTAACATAAATTGCAAATCAATTTAGCAAGTCTAATTAAAACAATACTAAACTATAAATAATAAATACAATCTAATTGGGCAATTCTAAATTAATCCATAATTACAATCTAACTTAGCGATTAACCTTATATTACAATGTTAACAATATCAAGTAGNGGGTGAACCACGTAAATCTGTGTTTCTCTTGTATTGTGTGTCTTCTGTGTTTTGTTTCTGCATTTGTTTTATTTTATTGCTCCGTGGTCCTGTTTTTCTAACAATATGGAGAGGGGGGGTGGAGGGGGTGAATCAATATTGAGCACTTTTTAAATTATCATTGATAACATTGAATTATTATTTCATTTAACATATCATAATAATATAACCATAAACAATGCATCACATCATAAGAAAAAATACACTACACCATAATTTTATGTGGAAACCAAAATGAAATAAAACCATAGAATGCTTTCCTATATATATCAAAGATTACTTTCATAGGAAGCACCAACTTCTAAATTCTCCAACACCAACTGGAAGGAGGCTCCAACCCCCTATTTACAGGCTCCAACCTAAAGGAAGCTCCAACTCCCTATATTTTCCAGCTCCAACTAGAAGGAGGATCCAACCCCTAATTTATAGGATCTAACTCCTTGTCTTCTCTGGCTCCAACTGGAAGGAGGATACAACCCACTTTGCTTTCCCCTTCCTTCCTCCCTAAAATATAAATGGAGACTCAATCTATCACTGTTACTGTCACTCTCACTCTCACTTTCTTTGTCTTTATCACTGGCACTATCACTATCATTGTCTCTGTCACTGTCACTATCTGTATCTCTATCACTATCACTGTCTCTATCACTGATACTAATATCTCATCATCAACATCATCATCAACACAACCAGATCCACTCACATAAAACATACACCAAGACCATTACCAAGGTGTGCATCAAACCATGTGCTAAGATATGTGTGCCATAACATTCATGTAACAACCATGTGCCATATCCATAACCCGTGTGCCAAGATATGCCTCAACCAAGTTCCATAATATCCACGATTGATTTACCAAATATTTGCTTCAATCATATGCCATATCACTCATGATATGCCTCAATCATGTAGCAAAATATGTACCTCAAACATACACCATATCATCCATGATGTATCTCAACCATGTACCAAAATATATTCCATAAACCATGTACCATAAGATATTCCTCAAAATACACCTCAAACCATGTGCTCAAGATTTGCCTCAGCCTTGTTGGACGAGACTGGTTGATCCAAGTGGATATTGGTGGCCACCCACCTATTCCAACTGGCTCCTCTTGTCCATTTTTAGTTCAACACGTTCTTTTGTACTTCTTTATAATTGTGGGTTCTACACTTCTGGGGCTGTCTGAATCCCTACACATCTTGCAGGTGGATACTGGTGGCCTCTCACCTAATCCAACTAACTTATTTTGTATGTTTTCGTGTCAGCACATCTTGTTGTACTTCCAGGGTCGTTTTGGAGCCCTAAATAGTGTTTTTTTGTCTCGCCATAGTCAAATTGTAAACTAAGTTAGAGTTTGACGATAAAATTTGTATCTCTCTGAAAAACCTTTCCAATGGGCTATCACGTGCCTAAAACTAAGGTCGTATGAAAAATTTACGACCCCAGGAAGTTGAGGTACCAACTTACCCATAGGGGCCCACATGACCTTTGGTGTTTCACCTCCTAGGGTTAGGTTTTTGGATGTCTAGGGTTTTGGAATTCATGAGTAATATCAAAAGGGACTCTAGAGCCTCATTGTAATCATTCTACTCAAACGAATTCGCATAGAAGCCACATCTCTTCTCAAAGATAGCTACCACCATTCGAGCAAGTGTTTCAGTGCTACAGTTTTATAGTTTTATCCTATTTCATTTATTCAATAGAAGATATTGTTCAATGGATATCTGTGTTATTCTTCATATCTTTGTGTTTATTGCATTCAGTCTGTTAATCAGTTCGTTCTGCTCCTAAATCTGGATCACTGGTCATCTCGTGGGGCCTTGCGTGACAACTGATGTGAAGTTTGCAGGGTCCTCATCGAACACCCTCTATTTGACCCATGGGGGCCTTCTCAATTAGGGTATTTAGAAATCCTTCTCCTTCTACAGCTCCAAGAATTTCATCCTTCATATTCCTTCACTTCCTCAGATTCGCTACCTCAAACTTACAAAGAGATCACATCCTTTCTTGATGACTTGATCAAATGAGAGGCATTTTGATGTGTATTCATACTATTTCAAGTAACTCCTTAACTTGATTTAGGGTTGACCGACCACTTTTTGTTTGCAACAACTTTTCCCTTTTAAATAATTTGGGGGCTGACTTGTAACTTCTTGTTGCAACCGTTTAGGGTCTTCTTAACTATATTTCGGGGCTTAAAATTTAAGAGGACATAACTATTCAACCGTGAGGAACCACGTGGCATATCATCTACAATTGGAAACAAAATGATGAGGACTATCCATCTATTAGGGTTTTTCATGTATTTGCAATGTCCTTCATCCTATTTTTCCTCAAGCAACTTCAGACTTCATGAGCACACCTTTGGGATTCTTGTAGATTTCTTCAAAGCGTTTCCCCATGAGGGCCATGCTTAAAGTTATGCCATAAGGGGACCAATTTAGAGACTTCTTCAGATACAACCATTACTTGGACTTCTTCTAAAGTTGACATTTAGGGTTGACATCAATGATAACCAACTTTCCAACAACTTCCTCTTCTTTCCTTTTCTATTCCTTCTCAATCTTTTATCTTTTTTTGGCTCCTAGCCTTTTCTTCCTCTCTTCCTTTGCAACTCTAACTTTTTTTTCATTCCATATTCTGCCACCATGTTGAGAGTTTCCTTTCCTTCTTAAAATTAAGTTATCATATGATTTTTTTTCTCTTCGATGGATCTCTTCCTCCTCCCAAGTTTCTGATTGATAAATCCACCTATATTTGTAGTTGTGGTAGTGTGTTTTGATAGTTTTCTAGGGGTCATGCCTATGGAACCTTTCCTCTTAAAAGTGAAAGGAGGCTTAGGTGTCATCTTCTGCTTGGGAATCCTTGACATCCTTGAAATAATATGCACCAACCCATAGTGACAAAGGTGGCTAGATCATTTTCTTGTCCCTGTTTAAAGCTACACCTACCCCATGCACCAAGTTTTGGTAGGTTATCTCTTGCAACACTAATCTATCGATGATGAATGAATGAATGATTAAATGACTCTCTCCTTTTTTTATGAACACAAAATATAGAAATAGATATAAATAAAGAATAATTAAATAATAATAATTAATACATCAAATAAATGAAAATATGTGTCTTATCTAAAAGATGTGTATCTTCATGAAAGGAAACCCCCTATGAGGGTGTATAAAAGGGTCCTCATTCTCATTGTAATAATTTTATCTATCAATCAATATTTTATTCATTCTTTTATAATATATTTTACAGCTCTACATGGATTATTGTGTTATATCCTTTCTATTTTGGATATTTTTTGTGTGAGTAAACTTTTGTTCATTTCACTTGGTATCAAAGCATTGTTTCTGGTCCTCGCTATTGGTTGCAGTCAAATTTTCAGAGTTTCTCCAACCCCAGATCTTTAACCAGAAATCTTGCCATTGGCCACTCACTACTCATAATATATGTTTAAACAATTACTTTTCTGCCAAGAAAATTAAAGAAAACAGAGATTGGAAGGGTTAAAATATTGAAAAAATTATCAAAGAAAAATTAAAAAAAAAAGGAAATAGAAAAAGATATTCTGCTGCAATATAGTGAAAGTACTGAAAGGTTCATTTTTATGGAGCACAAATTTCACAATCATGCATAAATGCATAAGAAGCTGATAACCAACAAATAAAAAGGAAGCGATCAATTGTTGGTCCGCCATTCGAATTAATCATCGACAACATAGGAGGATAGATGAGTTTCATCAGATCCATCACATCTTTCGAGAAACAAGTAATCCATGAGAGAGAATAGAGGGATGACATATGTCGTGGTCGTGCAAGACACAGATAAAGAACTTTAACAAATCCCGATACCAATTCTGTCTAGGAAACAGCGAATAACATCAACTTTACGCAGAAGTACCCATTTGTTGTCGTCGAGGGTATATCCAAGGGTATAGCCGGTTACACTGGTGATGAGGGTATTATCAAATACAAAAAAATAAATCCAAAACTGAGTGGTTGCAAACATTTAAGCTAAGATTCATCAACGCATAGGTCACGATCATTGAAAACCTATCGTTTCGGGTCAAAATGAGTTGAATCACACCAATATGAAGTCACGACTAATCACCATGCCACACATTACTTCTCGGGAAAACAAATTAAAATCAAGGTTTTAATATTAAGAGTCACAATACTATCCAAACCCTATTACTAGTGAAATAGTGAAATCAAGGTATAAGGTTGCAAATACATACTTGGAGGACAAGGTTATTATACACTCATAAAAAATCATTAAACGACTTAAATAAAAATTTAAAACAAAAATAATTTACATTCATGTGGTAAATGTTCTAAGTTGAGTATACAATTAAGCACAAGGGTATTAAAAATTATGGTATTGAAAGTTTATTAAAAATTAATTATATATATATATATATAGAGAGAGAGAGAGAGAGAGAGAGAGAGAGAGAGAGGGAGGAATTATACAAGTAAAAGTGAGACAAGTGTGAAGGGAAGTTTCCAATGAAGGGAAAACAATGGATTTTAACATAAACAAAGGAAGGTTTATGCATAAAGGACTTTCAACACCTTTTTTTTATATATTAAAAGTCAAAGGAAGTGTTATAGAGCACCTGAGTGGGCCCAATGGTTAAGAACATGTGTTATCTCCGGGGAGGTCACAGGTTCAAAACCGGCGGGGGGTAGGGATGTTCATATTGGCCCGTTGTGACAAGGCTAGAAGGGTAGATGACCCCTGGGATAGAGGTTTCACTTAGGTGGGGCCTCGGGACGTCTCGGCCCCTGCTGAGTCACAAGTTATTGGTATATCTGGCTTGCGGGCTGTTGGATATACTCTTGGGAGGTTGCTGTTCCCATGGTTAAAAAAAAAAAAAGTCAAAGGAAGTGTTCAAGGAAAAAATATTAATGTTGCTATTTGTCCGTACAAGAAGGAAAATTACATCAATATTGATATTTCCAATGAATTATCAATTTTAGAGTCAAATATAATCGAAAAGAATTTTCGAAAGACACAAATTAAGAATCTACAAGTAAGGGGATTTGGTGGCCCCATAAACTCCGATATACATACCATATTCCTGTAGATAATAGTATCCTACTCTTCCTACTATAGCTTGAGCTTTGTGTGACATACTCTTGGTAGTTAGTTCTCCAACAAAATTATGTATCATTTCTCAATAACTCATTCAACTGAAATTTAGTATTTGAACAGTGTCTTATGAACTTCTCATAATAGCTAATATGACCTAAGAGGCTTAGTCATATCTACTTAGGATTAGTCATATTCTTAAATTCTAAGATAAAAATTATTTTTCTATGTCAACTTTAATTCCCTCTTTGCATACATGTCCAAGTAGTATGCCTATTGGTATATGGTAAAGATACATTTTCTTGTGTCTAGATATATTATTATTATCTATATACACCTCCCCAACATCATTGTTAACCAATGTATATGGATTTTTAGTAAAGTATAAATGGTTCAATCAAGAAAGTAGATGACCATTTTTTGTAGATAAACTCCTAAAATTCCTTAACTATTATCCATGAGAAGACAACAAGGAAATTGTTCAGACCAAAAGGCATAATTAAATAAACAACTGATGCAAATTCTATGGAAAAAATGGTATTCTCTTGGTCCTCTTTAGCTATAGGTATTTGGTTGGAACCAAAAAAATCCATAAGTAAAAGAATAACATTCATGTCCAAACCCTAGTTTTCTTTACTTGCTTAAGGTGAAAACCCTAATCTTAGAAAATTTCACTTGAATCCTCCAAGAAACTTAGCACCCCAAGACAAAGAGAGAGAATACACTAAAGAAGAGTACAAGGAGAGATAAATAGGTGTGCTCCACTCCTTACATATCTAACACAAGATGATGAATGAATGAATTATTAAATGGCTCTCTCCTTCTATTCTGAACACAAAATATAGAAATAGATATAAATAAAGAATAATTAAATAATAATAATTAATACATCACATAAATGAAAAGATGTGTCTTATCTAAAAGACGTATATGTTCATAAAAGGGAATCTCCTATGAGGGTGTATAAACATGCCCTCATTCTCATTGTAATAATTTTATCTATCAATCAAGCTTTTATACATTCTTTTATAATATATTTTACAACCTTACATGGATTATTGTGTTATATCCTTTCTATTTTGGATATTTTTTGTGTGAGTGAACTTTTGTTCGTCTCACTTGGTATCAAAGAATTGTTTCTATTGGTTGCAGTGAATTTTTCAGAGTTTCTCCAACCCCATGTCTTTCACCATAAATCTGGCCATTGGCCATTCACTACTCATAATATATATTTAAACAATTACTTTGCTGCCAAGAAAATTGAAGAAAGCATATATTGGAAGGGTTAAAATATTGAAAGAATTAGCAAAGAAAAATTAAAAAAAAAGGAAATAGAAAAAAATGTTATGCTGCAATATTGTGCAAGTAATGAAAGGCTCATTTTTCCAGAGCACAAATTTCACAATCATCCATAAGAAGCTGATAACCAACAAATAAAAAGGAAGCGATCAGTTGTTGGTCTTCCATTCGAATTAATCATCGACAACATAGGAGGATATATGTGTTTCATCAGATCCATCGCATCTGCCGAGCAACAAGTAATCCACGAGAGAGAATAGAGGGATTACATATGTCATGGTCATGTAGGACACATATAAAGAACTGTAACAAATCCCGCTACCAATTATGTCCGAGAGAATGTGTGGGAAAATACTTTTAGGAAACTGCGGATAACATCAAATTTACGTAGAAGTACCCATTTTTTTTCGTCGAGGGTATATCCAAGGTTACAGTCGGTTACACCGGTGACGAGGGTATTATCAAATACAAAAAATTAAATCCAAAACCGAGTGGTAGCAAACATTTAAGCCAAGAGTCATCAACACAGAGGTCACGATCATTCAAAACCTATCATTTCGGGTCAAAATGAGTTGAATCACACCAATATGAAGTCACGAATGATCACCATGCCACACATTACTTCTCAGGAAAACAAATTAAAATCATATTAAGAGTCAGAATACTATCCAAACCCTATTATTAGTGAAATAGTGAAATCAAAGTATAAGGTTGCAAATACATATTTGGATGAGATGTTTATTATACACTCATAATTTTTTTTTATTAAAAGACTTAAATATGACAAAGTTGTTGTTAATAAAGAGGAAGAAATTTGTCAAGAAAAACTTACAAAGTTGTTGCTAATAAAGAGGAAGAAATTTTTCATCTCAAAAATCATAATGAAATCTTGATTACACAAATCAAGAAATTAAAGAATAAAATGCAAGGGGATAAAAAGTTAGAGAAAGCTAATCAAGATTTTGAAAAGAAGTTATTCGAAAGGATGATGAAATTTGTGACCTTAGAAGTCATTATCAAAACTTTATTGAACAAATTAAGAAGTTAGAAGATGAAAAATAGTTGCAACAAAAAATGTCGCGTAAAATCGTCAGTATAGGATCAATGGTTGACAAGGGAACTATGGTTAATCCCATAAAATGATACAAAATACTTTCCAGACCTAAAATAATGGAACACACATTGATCCAATTGAATTAAAAGAAGCATCAAAAGTGAAAGAGAGATTCGACAAACAAGATCCAGAAGAAATTTGAATGCCTTATTGTCATCCAAATCACAAATATCGTTACAACCAACAACAATATCAAGCGAAATATAAACAGTTTTTCATGAAACTAAATTTGGGATGGATCACTCTTGAGAAGATGCAACATATTACTTTGTAACACCCCCTCCGCCGTTATGACTAAAAGTGAAGCAAAGAGCAAGAATTTTTTTTAAACAGGATGACAACAATGATTATAGCTAAACAACACATCTGACGGTCAGCACCACACCCGCAAAATTGACAACATACAACTATGACTCCAGGCACTAGCACAAGGGAAACTGGGTGAAACATGCGTAAAGCAATAGAGAGAAATGACTACCCGCCCGACACAAATATGACCACACCTACAAGCTAAGGGACAACATTCCCCTCCTGACACAACAGCCTTGATGAACAAAGACTAGAACCTCAAAGTGCGTGAAAACCCAATGCATGAAGGCGTTCAACCCATGCGCCAAAAGAAAACTTACAATGCTCAACAACACTCACACAGAAGGCACCGACTCCGTCCAAGTTATCATTCGCCACTATTCAATAGGGTGCGCCATGATCCTTTCATCAGGAATCATGTTGTCCCCAGGTGATAGACACGTCAATAACCTTGGTGCAACATATCCTAACGGGACCAAGAACTCAAGAAACCGGCGCACTAGGAGATGAAACAACTGGAAAGAAGACTGTAACATCCCGCTCTGGCACACTGAGAACACTTATTATTTGAGGACACTTGCTCGCAAGTGATCTGGACTTTTATGATGTTAGACCATT